>JAJPUD010010828.1:0-58654 GCA_023553655.1 Myrmecobius fasciatus
TATCATTATCATTTCCTGTCATTTTAGCCAATCTGACAGGTGTGTAGTGGTATCTCAGAGTTGTCTTAATTTGCATTTCTCTGATCAATAGTGACTTGGAGCACCTTTTCATGTGACCGGAAATAGTTTCAATTTCTTCATCTGAAAATTGTTCATATCTTTTGACCATTTGTCAATTGGAGAATGGCTTGAATTCTTATATATTTGAGTCAATTCTCTATATATTTTAGAAATGAGGCCTTTATCAGAACCTTTGGATGTAAAAATATTTTCCCAGTTTACTTTGAGCCCTTTTTAAAAAAAAAAAAATCTGTATGTGTGTTTCTGTTTCAAGTGTGTCTCTTGTAAACAATATATTGTTGGATTCTGGTTTCTAATCCATTCTGATTTCCACTTTCATTTGATGGGTTAGCCTATCTCATTCACAATCACAGTTATTACTGTATATTTTTCTCCATTCTGTTTTCTTATGTTTATCCTTATTTCTCACTTTTCAACTTCTCTTCAAAAAATTGTTTTGCTTCTGACCACTGCTTCCCTTTCATCATTTTCCCCACTTCCATAATGCTTATCCCTTTTCCCTCCTCTTACTCTATTGGGTAAGATAAATGTCTATACCCAACTGAGTGTGTGTGTATGGGGTGGGGGGTGGGGAGGCATGTTTCTTCTTTGAACCAGTTTCAATGATTGTGGGGTTCAAGCATTGCCCACTTTCCCCCCAATATTTTCCCCTCCACTGTAAAAAAAAAAAAAAAAAACTCTTCCTTACAAGCCTCTTTCACATAACAAAATTTTGCCCATTCTACCTCTCCCTTCCCTCTTCTGCCAGTTCATCCCTCTTTTCTCACCCCTTCAATTTTTTTTGGAGATCATCCCACCATAATCAGCTTACACTCATGTCCTCTGTCCATATACATTCTAATTGCCCTACTATTGATAAAGTTCTTAGGAGTTTTATATCTATATCTATATATAATCTTCCCATATAGAAATAAAAACAATTTAGATTTATTGAGTATCTTATAATTACTCTTTCATGTTTTACTTTTTTATGCTTTTCTTGAATCTTCTGTTTGAATATCAAATTTCTTTTCAGCTCTGGTCTTTTCATCAGGAATGCTGAAGAATTTTCTTTATTCTTTCTATTCTTTTTACTCTCTAGTCTCTATTTTTTTTTCCTATTTCATTAAATGTGCATTCCCCTCCCCCCAGGGATCAAAAATGGTTTTGCTATGTAGATTATTTTTGGTTGTAATCCTAGCCCTTTTCCTTTTGGAATATCATATTCCAAACCCTCCACTGCTTTAACATGGAAATTGCTAAATCTTGTCTGATCTTAACTGTGCCTCCATGATATCTGATTTGATTCTTTTTGAGTGCTCATAATATTTTCTTCTTGACCTGAGAGCTCAGAAATTTGGCTATAATCCTGAGAATTGTCATTTTGGCATCTCTTTGTAGATTCTTTCAATTTCTACATTATCCTATGTATCTAAGACATCGGGAAAGTTTTCCTTTATAATTTCTTGAAATACAATAGCTAGACTCTTTTTGATCATCGCTTTCAGGTAGTTCAATAATTCTTAAATTATATTTCTCTCCTCAATCTATTTTCCAGATCAATTGTTTTTCCAATAAGATATTTCTCATTTTCTTCTATATTTTCATTCTTTTGACTTCATTGTTTCTTGCTGTCTCATGGATTCAATAGCTTTCCCTTGCCTAATTCTAATTTTTAAGGAATTATTTTTTCAATGAATCTTATATATCTTTTTCTATTTGGCCAATTCTGCTTTTTAAGGAGTTCTTTTCTTTAGTGAGTTTTTATGTTTCTTTTACTACTTAGCCAATTTTGTTTTTTAAGGTGTTATTTTCTTCAGTATTTCTTTTACATCTCTTTGCCAGCTTTTAATTCTCTTTTCATAATTTTCTTGCATCACATTTCTTTTGCCAATTTTTTCCCTAGCTTAATTTCTTTAACCTATCCAGGAACAATTCTTGGGCTTGTGTCCAATTAGAATTTTTTTTTGAGGTTTCATTTGTGGCTTCTTCTGAGTTAGATCTTCCCTGACACTGTAGTAGCTTTTTGTGGCAAAGTTCTTTTTTTTGCTGTTCTATGCTCATTTTTTTTTCCAATCTATTTTTTGACTTTGAACTTAAAGTTGGGCTCTGCTCACCTGGAGATGAGAAAGCTCTGTTCCAAGTTTCAGGCTTTTAAAATTCTGCAGTTTCAGAAGGGAGTGGGTCTGCAAGTTTTCCATTCCTCCAAGCTGGTGTGATCCAGGGAAAAGAGTGGTCACTGCTCTCCTGCACTCTCACCTTTCTCCAGGAAGGGCCTCTAATCCCTTATAGCTGCAAAGGCTAGCACTCCTCTTGATTCTGGTCCTGTGACCAGCCCTCCTGCTGAACTGCAGCCACAAGTGCTAGTGCTTCTCTCAGCATGTTGTCTCTTACTCATCCCTATAGCCCTTTGGCCTTAAACATATATTTTGGAAGTTTCTTGGCTGATTATCTCTGTGCTGAGAAGAAAGGGAAGCAGTGATTTAAGTCAGCCTGACCTCATCTCCTTGACAAGCAGAAGGGGACTTTGTCATTTTAAAAAAATGTAATTGAGCCCACCACAGCGATGTGCAGCAATCCATGTGGCCCTCCATCTGTCTGATTGTAGCTTCTCATGAAAGCAGGTTGATAGGTCTCTGCCCGTGTGCATGCTTGCATATTAGGCACTTATTTAAATTTTGCCCATCACCACCACTATGGAGGAAGTGCCAGGCCCAGATCAGAAAGATCTGATTTCAAATCAGGCCTCAAACACTAAACCTTGGTCAAGTTATTTAACCTCCATCTAACTCAATTTCCTCACCTGTAATATGGAGAAAAGTATAACACTTTCCTCCTAAAGTTGTTGGGAGGATAAATTGAGGTAATATTCGAAAAAAAAATAGCACTTAATACGGTGCCTGACAAATGGTAGGTGCTACCTAAATGCTACTGTTATTAATACAAATAACAGTAACCTAAACTGAGAACTCACCTCTGCTCCCTTGCACAACCATTTTAGGTTGTCATTTTATTACTTTCTTGGTTTCAACATTCATTTTATCCTCATTTACCTGGGGCAAGAGAAGGTGATTCTCAGGCTGATGCCATCACTGCCACCCCCACCACCTCCACCATGCCTAAAGTACGCGCAAGGCACTGCTGCAGCCAACCGAGAGTTGGCTAGGGAATTGCTTTTATTTTCTTTTAAGAATTAGTGGCAGAATTGTTGGTGGAGCTGTGAACGGATACAGCCATTCTGGAGAACAATTTGGAGCTATGCTCAAAAAGTTATCAAACTGTGCATACCCTTTGACCCAGCAGCATTTCTATTGGGCTTATATCCCAAAGAAATCATAAAGGAAGGAAAGGGACCCACATGTGCAAGAATGTTTGTGGCAGCCCTTTTTGTAGTGGCTAGAAACTGGAAATTGAATAGATGCCCTTCAATTGGAGAATGGCTGAATAAATTATGGTATATGAATGTTATGGAATATTATTGTTCTGTAAGAAATGACCAGCAAGATGATTTCAGAGAGGCCTGGAGAGACTTACATGAACTGATGCTGAGTGAAATGAGCAGAACCAGGAGATCATTATACACGGCAACAACAGTACTATATGACGATCAATTCTGATGGACATGGCTCTCTTCAACAATGAAATGTTTCAAACCACCTCCAATTGTTCACTGAAGAAAGCCATATACACCCAGAGAGAGGGATGCGAAATGTGGACCACAACATAACATTCTCATACTCCTTGATTGATGTTTGCTTACATTGTGTTTCCTTTATCTGATATATCGTTTGTGTAGATAAGATTTTTCTTGCACACCAATGATAAGTTTGGAAATATGTATACATATATTCGATTTGCCAATATTTTAACATAATTAACATGTAGTGGATATCCTGCCATCTAGGGGAGGGGTGGGGAGTTGGGGGGAAAATTTGTAACGGAAAGCTATGTAAGGGTTATTGTTGAAGAATTACCCACACATATGTTATGCAAATAAAATAAAAATTTTAAAAAAAAAAAAAAAGAATTAGTGGCAGAGGGCAGCCCAGCCTCAAGAAGCGCTAATTCTCTAAGAAATGGCCATTCTGAGATCTGGCCGCCGCCTACTTTGGTCACTTAGCAGGGAGGGGGGGCCTAGTTTCTCAGGACACATTGCTGATTGGCTTGAAGGAAGCTCGGGCTGGGGCGGGGCGGGGGAGGGGGAGTCATTCGGAGTACCTGAACACCAATAGGCTGCTGGTGCCCCACCCCCTCACTGATTGGACAGAGGCAGAGACGCTCGGGGATTGGTGAAGTTGCTAGGGATGGCCCGGGCCAAAAGGCTAAGCCGGCGATTGGGAGCAGCGATGGCGCCTGCAGCTTGGCTGGCTTGTGCCCGCCTGCCTTGGTGGAAGCTGCGGCTGCCCTCGCTCTTCGCCTCACAGCGGGGCTATTCGACGATGCCTGTGGATGACACGATCAACGGGCTGAGTGAAGAGCAAAAACAGGTAGCAATGGTGTTCCCCGGCCCCTAGCTGCTGGGGGCTGTGCGGGGCGGCCGCTAGACTTGCGCCGTCCCCCGGCCTTCTCTCTCTCTGCCCTGCGAAGCTCAGGCTTCCCGGGCCGGGCTCCAGATCCAGCCTCAGCTTCTCAAGGGCCAGGAGGCCCGAGGCCGACGGACGAGCTTGAGCCTGAGCTGGGAAATCTGTGCCTCATGCCTCGGGCCTCACCCCAGGGGAGCTACCTCCGTAGAGAATTGGGCCCGTGTGGGTTGCGCACCCAGGCTTGGCGGCCTGAGCCCAGACGCTGGGAACTCCCTAGCGCGCAGTAGGCGGTCCCTGGGGATGCCCGGGGACTCTAGAGGGACTCCCGGGGCGCTGTTCCGGCCACTTGCAGTCCGGGCCAGCGTTTACCTTTCTTTCCCCTTTTAGATTAACGTTTAACATTATTAAAAGGCATTCTTGTAAAGAGAGACGCTGTCCAAGGGCGTTCTGAGGGCATATAGAAATGGGAAGTACAGACCTTTCCCGGAGAATCTGGCTCTCCTATGGTGCCCCCTGGTCATTATGGACTAATAGCTCCCATTATGCTTTTCCTTTATGTAGAGCCTGGTTCTGTGGCCCAAAGTAGCCTTTTCCCTGTGACCTTGTAAGATTCCCAGAGCCCCCTACTGTGAGCAGAATTTCAGCAGCGAATTTAATCAATACTGAGAATTGAGAGACCTCCGGGTTTAATGGACATATGGATAGCACAGTGGACAGAAACCAGGCCCGGAGTCAGGAAGACCTGAGTTCAAATGTGGCTTCAGGTACTTCCTGGCTGTGTGACCCCGGGCGAGTCACTCACCGCCTCTATTCCTCATCTATAAAATGAGCTGAAGAAAAAAAATGGCAAACCTCTTTAGTATCTTTGCCAAGAAAATCCCCAACAGGGTCACCAAGAGTCTGACACCACTAAACTACAAGGTTTTATCTAGTTTAAACCCAACTGTACCTGAATCATCTCAGACAGCATTTTTCTTGCTTTTTTATGCTTTCCCAGATAGACAATTACCCTATTTTCCTGTGTTAACCTACTTAATAACAATAGCCCTTGGGTGGCTTTTTAAAAAAAAGTAAGAAAATCAGAGTTCAAATCTTGCCTCAGGCATTTTACTAGTTTTATAATCTTGGGCAAGCCAGACGTTTAACCCCTCAACTTCAGTTTCCCTATTATCTAGTCCAGAAGTGGGGAACCTATTTTATTTTTCTGTTGAGGACTTGAGATCTTGGGCAGAAAGTCCCTGAGGACTCCTAACAAGCTAGATCATATCCAGTAAGTTAAGCATTTAAGTTGGCTGTCAAGGCAAGCTGGAGAAAGAAGTTAAGGGGATAAATTCAAATCTAGGGTCTTCACTTATTATTACCTTTATGAACTTGGGGATTGGGCTTGAATTCTTTTTTGTTTTTAACCTTTGATGTTGCGATCCTCTTGACAGTTTGGGGGCCAGTTCAGAGATTCTGTTTCCCTTTGGAATGACATTTCATTTCTAGATCCTTACCTCAGCATCTGTTTTGATGTCCCTCTTCAAGCTGAGATTGGTTCTTTTAGTGTGCCATACTGTGGTCTCTGGCCTCCAGATGATGAAAATATGGAAAGAATTTGTGCCTTACAGAGTGAGGGATTTCTCCAGCAATGTATATTCATCCAGTTCTCTTCTCCCTTCTTGTTTCCCAGCTTCGACAGACAATGTTCAAATTCTTTCAGCAACACTTGGCTCCCAAGGCCCATGAAATTGATCAGACCAATGAGTTTAAGGACCTTCGGGTAAGTCTAGAGTTTTGTACTACTGGTAATGAGAAGATATCCTCATTTCTTCTGGGAGGAATATCTGGGAAGAAGGCATAAAGTATGCTTTAGAGTTGGGATGGTTAGGGACCCACATCGTTGCTTACTGAAGACTTAAATTCATTTGTATTGACCATCAGGCTGAAACCTACCCAGTAATAATAGGTCCTTTCTTTAAATGGCTTAAATTGAGTTTGGGTTCTGTACAGTTGCTTTACATGTCAGGTACTGGTGGCTTGGTTTTGCAATTTCTTTTCTATTTGCAGGAATTCTGGAAGCAACTGGGAAACTTAGGAGTATTGGGCATTACAGCCCCTGGTGAGTCTGATCCCTGAAGAAAGATTTTCCTAAGGTCTTTATACCCGCTATCCTCAGGGTTGGAAAGAGTTAGTATTTATTGATAAGAGATTCCTCCTTCACCCTCCCCAGCAGGACTCAGCATCCTCAATTTCTTGCCCACCCCTGCTCAGAGCGTCCTACTTCTCTTTCTACCCAGCATTTTCCTCCTTCTCCTTCAGCTACAGGGTCAGTATGATCACCAGCTTGTCTGTTAACTCCCAACCTCATACAGTGGCTACCCTCCTCCACTCTTTGAGTATAGTTCCAAATTACTTTACAAAATGGCAAGACCAATTCATAGTTCCACCAAGAGTGAATGAATGTACCTTTTTTCCACAGTCCCTAAAAAACTTCCCTCCCCCTCCCTCTCATCTTCATCTCTGGTTAAATTTAACCAGAGTCCAAACAATGAATGGATAGCACTGAATTCAGGCTCTGATGGGGAGTAGAGGCTGAATCAAGAAATGAAACCCAGAGAATTTAGGAGAATCAACTTCCTCCATCCCCCTCCCGCCCCTCCAATGACCTTATGCTAGATTTCTGCCCAGTATAGTACTCTCAGAAGTACAGCCAGAGAAGGAGGAGGTGAGACGACTGCTTTAATCTCTTAATATTGCCTCTTCCCTTGACAGTTCAGCTGATAGCTTCTTTGCCTGAGTATGTCGGATCCGATGTGGACTTTTGCCATGTGGCCTTGGTATCCACTTGGCAGCAGGGAGGTTTTCTTTTGCCATTATTGACATGAGAAGTCCATAGACGTGTCTTGTACTGCTTTTTCCTTCACTGAGCCTCACCTCTCACAAAGAACTTGGGTGTGGTTAGAGTGCAATTGTACTCATTTGACAAACAAGTTTTCACCCTGTGAAAAGCACTGTGGAGAAATAGAGCCAAGTTTCTTTCTTTAAAGCAATTACAATCTATGAGGAGAGGGAAGATGTACAAGTTACTGTGCCATCCAAGTGACTTAACCTCTCCAGGCCCATTTCCTCTGCTACAAGATGAAGTGTTAGGCTAAATAGTCTTTGCAATTCAAAGACTATTATCCAGTATGTTCTGATCATTTCTGTCTGGCTGATCCAGCAGGGCTTTCTGAGTTGAGTCTGGAAGGACAGGTAGAACCAGCAGAGGAAGAACTGACAGAGCGAATAGCATGGCAAAGATAAAGAGAAAAGAAGATGTGTGGTTACAGCATGTGGGTTTAATTATCAGTCAGGGTTCTATGTGGAGAGCTGCTAGGTCAGATTTTGGGAGAGGAGGAAATGAAGAGGGAGGAGATTGCTATGACTTCGGTCCCAAAAGCTTTGATCTTGGTCAGGGAAGGACCCTGAGGACTTGGGTTGGGTTTGTTTTTTTAATATGCCACAGGGACTTGAGCTTAGTAGGTATGAGGCCCAAGTACTCTTTCTGGTGGGTAACTAGAAGAATTCCCACTTTCCATGCCCGTCTGGAATAGCCTAGGCCTTTGAGACCACCCTGTTACAAAACTATGCTTTGCCTGCTGTTTGCCACAGGTTTCCAACCCCGAGGATTTATTTGTAAAGCCTTTTTATTCTCTGACCTTGGGTGTAGGAAACATTTCATTCCCTTTGCTTTGCTCTCTGTGTGCCCAAAGAATGTGAATATTACATTTAACTGGCCTTGAGGCCTCTCTCCTTTGACATTCTTATTGACATACTCTTCTTTAACCCTTCTGTGGCTTCCTCATATGTGGTTCCTCGTGACAAGGAGTTCTCTAATCTTAACTAAAAGAATGGGGGAAAATGTCATTGACTCCTTCTGAATGAGAGTGCTAGTTCTCTACCGGTCCCCACAGAGAATATGTTGAATCAGAAAATATTTGATTTTTAATGTGAGTTAGAACTTTATAAAAACACACCTATAGAGTTGGGAGGATCTTGAAAAGAGAACTGACTTGGAGTCCTTTTGCCTAGAATAGCCTGGCGAATTCCCTAGTTGTCACAGTGCCCCACAGCCTTGTTTTGTTTTGTTTAAATTGAAAGTTTTACTCCCTGAAAGATCCTAACATAACCTTTTCTACTCATTTTTTCCATCTTTCTATCTCAGACTCTTCCCCACCCAAAATATGACATCTCTGTCACCAGCCCAGTTTCTGATTATCTAGATTTTTAAATCTATATTTAAATCTAAATATAAAGAGAAAATCTGTCTCTTTAAGCCTATCTATCTATTCTTGATCTCTGATCTGTGTCTCTTTGATATATCTCAGTAACCCTCTCTTTTCTAAACTCCATACTTCCAAACTTATTTGAATTAGCTGACAACCTGCTATTTTTTCTTCTTCTTTTTTCTGAAATGATAAATAAGGTTTGAAGTACTATTTGTAATTAGCTTCTAGGCAACACCTTAGTAGGAAAGGAAAGACAAACAGAACCTATTTGGTAAGTTTTCAGGTATAGGCCAAGAACTGTCCCACAGACTGATTTGGAAATTGTAATTGTTGAAGGGACTGTGGGGAAACAGGTACATTAATTCGTTGTTGGTGGAACCATAAATTAGTCTTGCCATTCTGGAAAGTAATTTGGAACTATACTCAAAAAGTTATTTAAGTATGTTTATTTTTTTGACTGTGATATCACTACTAGACCTATACCCCAATGAAGTTAAAGAAAGAGGGAAAGAGGCAGCTAAGTGGTGCAGTGGATAGAGCACTAGCCCTGAAGTCAGGAGGACCTGAGTTCAAATCTGGTCTCAGATACTTAACACTTCCTCGCTGTGTGACTTTAGGCAAGTCACTTAACCCCAATTGCCTCAGCCAAAAAAAAAAAAAAAAGGAAAAAGATCCATATGTACAAAATATAGCAAGTCTTTTTGTAGTGCCAAAGAAATAGAAACGGAGTACCCATTGGTTGAGGAAAATGAAGGAATACCCTTGTGCTTTAAGAAATGATGGAGACAGTTTTTGAGAAACTTGGAAAGGCTTTATAGGAACTCATAAAGTAAAGTGAGCAGAACCAAATCAGTTTATACAAAACAATATTCTAAAAACAAACAATGTTGAAAGATTTTAGAATTCTGATTAATGCAATGACCAACAACTGTTTCAGAGAACATGTGCCCCACCTCCTAACAGAAAGGTAATAGACTTAGGATATAGATTAATTAAATCTGCATTACATTTTTTTAAACACAAATGATGTGGGAATTTCTTTTGCTTAGCCATTCATGTTTGTAACAATGATTTTGGTTTGGGAGGAGGAGAAAATAATTTTTTTTAAAAGAAAAAACATACTAGACACAAATTAAAAGTTCCTACTTTTGTAATACTGAAGGAAATAGGTTAGTGGGTCTGCCATAATGAAACAAAGTAAACTGCAAGTTTGGATGCCCTAGCTTGAAGAGACAAAAATTATATAGCAGAATTGAACTGTTGAAATTGCCAACCAGATTAAATTTTTTTCTTTGAAAATGGAACACTTTAGCCAAACATCATTAGTGTGATATTGCAAACCTTGAAACTCTTCTTTGCTAGAGTGCATTTTGGTAAGATTAATTTACTTGTCATTTTAAATGCCTTTCCATTTTAAAATGGATAGTTATAAGTGAGAAAGTTTTTCTTTTTTTTTGGGGGGGGGCGCTAAGGCAATTGGGGTTAAGTGACTTGCCCAGGGTCACACAGCTAGGAAGTGTTATGTGTCTGAGACCAGATTTGAACTCAGGTCTTCCTGATTTCAGGGCTAGTGCTCTATCCACTGCACCACCTAGCTGCCCCCAAGTTTTTCTTTTTTAAGACACTTTTTCAAGTGAATTTTTTTCAGTTATTGTACATACCAGGAAAGTTAACTTTTTTTTGATAAATGGATTTTCAGTATTTTTTTGCAGTTTAATATCTCAGTATAAACAGGGATATTTTAAATCACTTTGTAGACAGACTGAAATGATAATTTTAAAAATTCTTTCCTTGTGGTAGAATATTAATGGATAGGTTAAAAACAATGAAACATTGTGTAGGCTTTTTTCTAAAAAGTTCACATTTTAAAATAAATTTGCAGATTTTAAGTTCTCAAAATAAGTGCCTTTAAAGACACACACACACACACACACAAATATATATATATATATATAACAGACTACCTAACTGTACCACCCGCCGTGCCCTACATTTCCCATTGAGAAAATGCCACTGTCCTTTGGGATTGGAGAAGACAGGTAAGTTTAAGTGGCTGAGGTTTTCTTAGCATAGACTGAAACAATATCTTTATCTCTCTCTTTTAAAAAACATTTTTAAATGTTATTCCAAGAATAATAAATACAATGAACATTGTCTTAATTACTATGGAATTAAACTCATATAGTAAACAAATTAAGCTTTACTATATAAGGTCTTTACTAACACAAACAAATATTTTCCTCCAGTCACAACATGAAAGATCCTCGATTTTAGGCAGTCATGTTTCACTTTGGGGGGAAGCCTGGTTAAGTCTTATTTTAATTTTTAATTATTACTTTTGTTGTTATAGCACTTTAATTTTTGGTCATATACTTCCCCAATTCCATATTCATTGAGTTATCTCTTCTATCCAAAGAATGAAAAAAGATAGGGGACAGAGGAAGAAGCCAGTTCAGCAAAGCTAGCTAATCCTTTAGTCAAATAATAAAGCATATGCCATGTTTCACACTTAAGAAAGAAGGGAAGTTCATTTTCTCATTTCTTTTCTGAGCTGACTGGTTGAATTTAAAAGTAAAAATTATTTGAATGCCTTTTTGTGGTAACTAACTTCTAATCTAATCTGACCTGAAATTCCCATCATTAGAATCACTAATGGATTAAGCATTGAGACATTATTATCAAGTGATGCTTCTCTCCCTCCCTACTCCCAACGTTTAATCTAATGCTTCATTATAGCATGTAGGTGACCCTGAGTTGTTGGAGGCTTTGCCAGATTCTAGCAAGCAGGAAAGACTTTTTAAGAATGGTCTCAATGAAACTTGCTAGAGCATATGAAAGGCAAGGGCTTTTGTTACACAAAACCCTCATACCTATATAGCAAATGGGTTCTCCTTCTAGGATTTTATGTTTTTAATGCTCTTTTCTTTGTATATGTCATAGTCATTTCCCAGTGACTTCTACCACTGAGAAAATTTTTCTGTGCACCAAATAAGAACAGTCAAGCAAAACAAATAAATACATTGGCCATGTCTAAAAATGTATCACTCATGGCATATTTCTCCTAAAGAATTCAAAGCAATTATATTTTCATAGATGCCATTATTTTGTCTTTCCTATCTCTTCCCCTTCCTCCTCTTCTCCCTACTTCAGCTCAATATGGTGGCTCAGGCCTGGGCTATCTGGATCATGTGCTAGTAATGGAGGAAATGTCCCGAGCCTCTGCATCTGTGGGGCTCAGTTATGGAGCCCACTCCAACCTCTGTATCAATCAACTTGTACGAAATGGAAATGAATCCCAGAAGGAGAAATATCTTCCTAAGGTAAAGATGTATGGGAGGGGTGGGTGTAGCAGGGTAGCATGTACGATGCTAAAATGGCACTTGAGAATCACCTGTCATTCAGGTACCCCTCCTGATGATTAAATCCTACCTGATATGATTGGAATAAAATTCGGCATTCTAGAACCAATCTATTGATAGTGCCAATATGTGAGGTCTTATAGAAATAGAGATTGACATGTTTCATTAGACATTTAGGCAAGAGATAGAGGCCCTTCTAATTCTTGAGAAATTTACCTTTCTTATCCTGGATCCTCACCAGTGCTCAGATCCAAAAGGAAAGTTTTCAAAGGTGAAGAAGCCACAAATGAAAGCCTCAGAAATTTGGTACAATGGGTAACTGCTAGAAGAGATTTTTTAATGGTGGTTTTGTGATCCCTCTCACAGCTCATCAGTGGGGAACACATTGGAGCCTTGGCGATGAGTGAGCCTAATGCTGGTTCTGATGTTGTCTCCATGAAGCTGAAAGCCGAAAAGAAAGGTGTGCTATCTCTTAGCTTCAACCCTGGGCATCTGGCTACCATGTCAGGGTCATGGGAACGTTTTGGGGAAGTGATGGAGGTGGGGGATAGACAGAAAGTGGCATGAGAGCAGAGTAGCATTTGGGCTTGGCGCCCTATAAATGTACTAGTACCTATTCCTTGGAAATGGGAATGTCCTATTCTAAAAAGAATCTATAGTCTCTGACCGATTAAGATGGAAACAAGGATTCTGGACCAACTATCTAGAGCTATATCTCCTTAGGAGATTACTACATCCTTAATGGCACAAAGTTTTGGATCACCAATGGACCAGATGCTGACATCCTCATTGTCTACGCCAAGACAGATGTATCTGCTGTGCCGGTTTCTCGGGGCATCACAGCCTTCATTGTGGAGAAGGTGAGCAGGAGCAAATGCATCCCAAAGGGAAACACTGAAGCCATAAGATTATTTCTACTGCCAAAATACTCTTCTTTGCTAGTTCTGACCCCGATAGCCCTTCTTTCCTAATACCCTCTGGCCTTATATTACATTGTGATATTGCATTACATTATATTATATTAGGTCTAGTCTAAAATACTTTTAATTAGGCTATTTCATTTCCTATATCTCTTCCTATGCTTCTAAACTAACTTCTTTACCTATCTTAAACAAATTTGCTTCTGACCACTTTACACCTGTCTTTAAACTTCCCCCTGTACTATATACCATGCTTACAATTCCCATGTACTGCACAAAGCTATCTCCTCTCAAGCAAAATTTTCATATATATACATATATATATATATATAATATTTTCTTGTCTTTTTGTCCATTCATCATATCAAAGTTTGTTAAGCTCTGAAGTGGAAGGAGTTATGTCTGGAGTTTTATTTGCATGTAGCCCTTCATCAGTACCATGTAAAGATAAAAAAAAATCCACTAAAACGTTTTGTGTTGTTGGTCAAAAACCAGTCCCCTGTCTTCTGCTCTGTTAGGAATTTAGGGGCCTGAGTAGCTGTCTGCTAGAATGAGACCTTCAAGCACCTCCAGGGATCACTAGGATCATAAGGCTCAGCAGCTTCTGCATTACCTGAATACAAAAATCACCCTTTCTCATTTAATGTGTTGTTAGTTGGATCTAATTGGTCACTGTGTCTTTTCACTGTGAGGGTCTTTGATCCTTCATGAAGATCTAGCCTAGGGATATTTCTTGTTCTTTCATACAGGACATGCCTGGATTTAGCACATCCCAGAAACTAGACAAGTTGGGAATGAGGGGCTCTAACACCTGTGAGCTGATCTTTGAAAACTGCAAGGTCCCTGGTGAGTGTCCCTGAGGATGAGCCCTGCTTCTAGCCATTCTACCTAGAGATGGTGGGATCAAAGATTTGGAGCTGAAGAGTCTCTTGTGGGTAATCAAATCCAACCCTTTCATTTTACCATCAAGAAAATAGGCCCAGAAGTTAGCTGACTTATCCAGGGTCACACAGGCATTGGAGCCAGGTTTCAGGCCCAGCCCCTGTGACTTAAAATCCATAGTTTTTTCTCCACTTCATCATTTTGCCTCCTATGCTAATCTAGTCTTCCTTGAAAAGTTCTGTTAGACTCTCCATCTAGAATCTGTAATTGGTTGAACCTGTCACCATTTTCATTGGGTGCAAATATTGGAAAGAGGTCACTTCAGACCAGGTAATTCTAAGCAGTCATGCCCCACTCTGGGAGAATAAATTTTAGTCCTCATGTAGGTCTCTGGTTCATGTTAATCTTGACCAAAATTGGAATCTGTACTGAGCCAATAATTCCCTTCTGAGTACAAATAATTTTCTTCTAGACTAACAACTTAACTTTTCACTAGAAAGGGTGAAAAAAATATCAGAACACAACTTTCAATGTAGATCCAGTGGAGGGATCCTATTTTACCATCCATATTCTCTCCCTTATATGTACCTAATAAAATAGCAAGGTAACAATATTACTGTTACTGTGGCAAGGTAACAATATGGCAAGAGTGTGCTAAAGGAGCACCAGTACTGATCTGATCATCCCATGGCCCAGATGACATTAGTGTTAAGTTCTGAATTAGATTTCCCACACAAGCTACCTGCCTAACAAAATATTGCTTTTGTCCCAAGGCAGTGAATGTGGGTGGATCATTGTCTACCTATCATTAATTTTTTTTAAGAACTCAAAGCTCAGCTTACTGAAATGCTTTATCTCTGTAAACTCAGGACTAAAGGACATTTTTATTAATGGGATAGTTACATTGTCCCCAAGGATATCTAATGTCCTGGTGTGTTATCCAGAAGAATGTTCAGCAAAGTCCTTGTGTCACTGAGCATGAGGTATGGTGCTTCTAGGGCCTAAAACTTGCCTTTCTTTTTCTATGATCCTGAAGTGGTTTCAAATGATGATTACATGATTGAACTGAAAGAGACCGAGAGTTCACAATCTGAACCCCTTCATTTTATAAAGAAACAGAAACCCAGAGATGTAAAATGTTATTCATGTAATAATAAGTAAGAGCCATGATCATAAGCCAAGGATTCTGGGTCCTGACCCAGTGCTCTTTCCACCACACTAGAAATCCAACAGGATTTCCTAGAAGGAGATTTGACCCAGATCACAAATCTCCAAGATCTTCCTAGTGTAGGTCCACTAATATAACCCAGGAAATCCTGGGAACTGGTATATAGGGAGCATAGTAGCATCATTATGAAAGGTTGGTATCTGTAGAGGGAACATGAAATTTTTTTTTTATCATGACCCTAAATGGGGGTAAAGATGGTCATCATAGGGATAGTTTCAGAGCTGGAAGGGACCTTAAAGATCATCCAGTCCAATCTCTTTAATTTGCAGGTAAGCATATGAGCCCAGAGAAGTGACCCGATTTACCCATTCTCACAAGTCTTCTAAAAGCCATGGGCAGGTGATCTGACCAATGAAACATGAGAAGGAAACAGATGTAACCCTGTAAATTTAAAAGATTTTTAATCCATCATGGTATGATAGAATAAATATTGGACTAGGAATCAAGAAACCTGAGTTCAAATTCCATCTCAGATACTTGATAGTTGTATATCCCTAAGCAAATCACTATATCTCTCAGACCTTCCATTTCCTCATCTGTAAAATGGCAAATAATATTTGGCATTAAAAGTTGTGAACAATGCGTTTTATTAACTTTAAAGAGCAGTAACTCTTGTTTGTACAGTATGCCCTCCAGAAAATGTCTTGAAAATCTCAACTCTTTCATCGTGGGTCCTATAAATCAGATACAGCTTATTAAGACCTCTCATGCATTTAGAACTGTAAGGAGTAATATGTACTTTGATATCATTCTATCCAAGATAAAACGATACTGTCTTTTGGCAGCTTTCAATGGTCATCTGCTTCCAACTGATTAGATGCTTTCTCCAATAGTCTCCAACGTTCTGGGTCACCTGAATAAGGGTGTCTATGTACTGATGAGTGGACTGGACCTGGAGCGATTGGTGCTGTCTGGTGGCCCCCTAGGGTAAGTATGCATTAGCCAGGTTTGACTCTCTCTTCTGCTGCCATCAGCAGCCTCCCTTCAAGGCTGTGGATTCCTCCCCTGTGGGCTTCAGTTTTTCTTTCCCTGGGACAAAGGTGATATCTCTCTGTCTCTCTGTCTCTCTGTCTCTGTGTATGTGTGGGTGGGTGGGTGTGGGTGTGTGTGTGTCTCTATCTCTGTGACTCTCTCTCTCTCCCTTTCCCTCCTCCTTTCCCCCCCTCTCTTTCTCTCTCTCATCTCTCCTTTTCCCTCCCTCCCTTCCCCCCTTTCTCTCTCTTTCTACTCCCTCTCTCTTTGTTTCTCTCTCTCTGTCTTTGTATTTCTCTTTTCTCTCTCTCTCTCTCTCTCTCTCTCTCTCTCTCTCTCTCTCTCTCTCTCTCTGTGTGTGTGTGTGTTCTCTCTCTCTCTCTCTTTCTCTGTGTATCTCTGTCTCTGTCTGCTTTTGTCTCTCTCTGTCTCTCCTCTCTCTGTCTCTCTGTCTCTCTGTCTCTCTCACACATACACACACACATATACACACAGTTTCTTAGCAGGAGCAGCAGAGTGTACCTTAGGGCAAGATGAAAAGGCCACGAGGAGCTTTGTGGTTCAGCTTTTAGGCTAAAGCACAAGACCTGACTTCTAAACACCTGCTGCCAAGGAGTAGCAGGCATTATTGCTTTTTTTCTGATCTCAATTTTCCCCTGTTGAGAACTCTTAGAGAAGGACAAATTATACAAGTGAGTTATTAAATCATAATCATTGGACAGAAGAGCAGTCTGGCATAGTGGACAGAGTTCAAGTACTGCCTCACACACAGACATTCATACTGACTGGGATCCTGGTAAGTCACTTATTCTTCTGATGCTTCCAGAGTGTCAGACTAGAAGTTGCAGGTGACTTCCCAGGATGAATCAGTGAAGGGAGTTTTCATATGGAATATTTCTTATGAATGAAATTTCAGATACATACTCCCTCACCTCTACCCCATCCCACCTCCCACTCTCACTTCCAAAAAACCAGAGCTAGATTATTCTCTAGAGATCACTTGGTCTGACTGGAGTTATTGAACAATACTTTGTTTTTCAAAAGAGAGAATCAAGACTTAGTTGTTAAGTAGCCAGAGTTAGCCTGAGAACCCAAGCTTTTTGACTTCTGGTTCAGTACTTTTTCATCTGTGATTTGCTACCTCTCAAGTGCTTTGAGATAAGAAAATGAAAGAGATCAGAAGAGCATGCTCCTTGTCCCTAAAGGTTCTGTGACTTTGCCATCCCTGATTCCTGACTCCTGCTTCAGTGCGCTCACTAGTCCCATCCCATCTCTCCACCCCACTCCTTTGCCAGCTATCCTCATTCAGGGATGGGCATTGAAGGGCTCCCTTCCCTCTGGCAGGATCATGCAAGCCGTCCTGGATCACACCATCCCCTACCTGCATGTGAGGGAAGCCTTTGGCCAAAAGATCGGCCATTTTCAAGTGAGTAGGATCTGGCTGGGGAGGAAGAAGCAAGGCCTGGGATGCAGATGTGGCTTTTCCCTGGCTGAGGTTCCCTTGGTGGAAACAGCAGCCCAGTGGCCTTGAATGTTGTTCTTTGATCGTCTCCATAGAGTTGGACTCCTCACACACTGTCCAAGAAGTATCCATGGGACCCACAGCCCAGTCCCCTGTTCTCTAGGTGCTTTTATGTAGGAAATGGGCTTCACTAAATATGCCTTTGCTCCCTTACTGCGGATGTGCTTGGTTTTCCGGGAGGCTGTGCTGTGTCGACTCAGGGCTTGTTTTGTGATGTTGGTGTGGGAACATTCTGTTATTATTTGGGGTAGCAGTGGGAGATGGAAAGGATGTGGGAAAAGAAGGAGGTGTGTCCTGTAAGGCATTCTTGTCTTAAGTGGCACAGGGGAAGTGAATAACTCCCTTTAAAGGCTGTTTAGAAGGAAGTGCTTTTAAGACAGCCTAGGTCTTTTGGGGTGGAATGATGGATTCTGTCACTTCCCAGGTTTAGGTAACACTAGTACCCTGAGCAAGTTCCACTCCTTCCCCACTTCCTTCCCTGTGCTGCTGCTGCTGCTCCCCCTCCTGAAGCCCAGAGTCACTCCCAAGAGGGAAATGACTAGAGAGATTAATCCTGGATACTTGTTTGTGCCTAGCTGATGCAGGGGAAAATGGCAGACATGTACACCCGCCTCACAACCAGTCGGCAATATACCTATAATGTTGCCAAAGCTTGTGATGAGGGGCGTCACACTCCCAAGGTAAGTGCCTCCTGTCAGGGAAAGGGGCTGGGCTGGGCTTTCAGACCCACAGGCAATGGAGAGGGAGGAAGGGGTGCTGAAGAGGAAGGGGTACTCTCTGTATACCAGCCTCTGGGCACCTCCTTCCCTTACTCAGGCACAGACCTACCAAAAGGGCCCTCCTGGCTCTTGAGGTGCTCCCTTCTGTCAGGGTCCAACAGGGGCCCTCTCAGAGGTACAGAGTGATGCCATCCCCCCACAGGACTGTGCAGGTGTGATCCTTTATGCAGCAGAGTCAGCCACACAAGTGGCTCTGGACGGCATCCAGTGCCTAGGTGAGTGCTTTCCTGTGCCCCCCACTGAGTTTTGTGCCCAAGCTGGAGCCCTTCCCCGGGCCCACCAGCACACTGGAACAGGAGCTGGGGGGCCCATGGCTGCTGCCAGGGGAGTATGCTGACCCCTCTCCTGTGCAGACACACAGCTGCCTGTGATTTCAGAGGACTGGGGAATAAGGGGCGTTATTGCCGCCAGCAGCGCAAGGCCCTCTCCTTCCACCTTTCCAGATAGTTCCCTGGGCCTCCTTCAGGTTCCCCTACCACCGTCTGCTCCCTAATTTAGGCCCAGGAGAAATGAGCTAAACGCCACTGGTTTTCCCACATGTTGGCTGTGCACACGTTTCCCACTAATGTCAGCAGATCCCTTCTTGGCTGTAGGTGGCAATGGATACATTAATGACTTCCCTATGGGACGCTTTCTCCGAGACGCCAAGCTATATGAAATTGGGGCTGGGACCAGTGAGATCCGGAGGCTGGTCATTGGCCGGGCTTTCAACGAAGCTTTCAAATAGCGCCTAGAAGTCAGCAGCCCTCCATGGCAGGGCAGCCAAGTGATCCTTCTGTGGAAGCTTTTCTGGGCCCCAGAGCAGCAGGAGGCCAGCCCTGCCCTAGTCTGCCTAGTCAGCTGGACTTCAAGAGGGGCAGGATGCACCGAGGAGTCCGAGGCTGTGGCGGCAGGCCCACCTGAGACCCAGCTTTTGTGGGCAGTGTTTGCTCAGGCCTTGCACTGGTGCTGCTTGAAGAGGGGATCAGGCTTCCCTGGAAGGAGGTGGCTCACCTCTGAGAAGCAGCCTGTGAGCACACCAGCGGCTGCTTAGATTTCTCCTTTCTTTGTAAATGGCCGCTTCTCTCCTCAGTCCCTTTGCCCATTCTCACAAGGACTTCCTTTTCTCTATGGTGCCTGTCTGTAGTCAGAAGTCAGCACGTTCTCTCTTATTTAACTAAAAGTGTGCATTGAACTAATGACCGGTCACATAAATTCTTCCTGAAATTTGTCACAGAGCACTGACCGTTGGCCATCTCTCCCTCTTTGGTTTGTTTTGGGGTGTTTGTCTAGTTTGTGTTGAACTTTTTAGATAGTTGAACCCTTCCCACCCACTATGGCTGTCGGGGAAGAGAAGGGTTAGTTATTCTCCAGGCTGCCTTCTTGTTTCCCTTTTGTTTCTACCCTCCTCCCTGAAGTGAAAAATGGCCTTCTCTCCCCTCCCCACTCCCCAGTCTTGCCTCCTAGGAGCTTGAGGCTGAGACACTTTAGGCCTCTTTCTTCTAGATGAGGCAGTCTTCCATCTGGTCTCACCCAAGCCCCCTACTGCCGGGATGGGGGCCTGCCTCAAACCGAGCAAGCTCCTTGATCCTTTTGCTGATAGAAAACCCTACAAAGACTTGGATATTTTTCATTCCCTCCAAAACCAACTGGCTGTGGGGCATCAGCCCTAAGAAAGCACCTGTCGTTTTAAAACGTACCAAAATTCCTGACCTAACTTCTAGTGGCCTTAGAGCTCAGCAGAGTAGTACATGGTTGGAGTGACTTGAAAGAATGCTGTAAGGGACAGCTAGGTGGCACTGTGGATAGAGCACCAGTCCTGTAGTCAGGAGGACCTGAGTTCAAATGTGGTCTCAGACACTTAACATTCCCTAGCTATGTGACCCTGGGCAAGTCACTGTTAACCCCAATTGCCTCAGCAAAAAAAAAAAGAAAGAAAGAAAGAAAGAATGCTGTCGTGGTCTAAATAAAGGCCACACTTTCCCCAATGTGGTTTGCATACATCCCAGAATCACATGTATCAAGAGAACAAAACCAGGATGAAGCAACAAGGATTAAAAACAGTTTTATCTGAACTGGAAAATATCGAATAGGTGCTTTGTCTAACTCTGTTAGCATAGACCCTCTTTGCCCCCTTCAGAAGTATTGCCTATATCTGTATTGCACGCCTCTGCTCCACTGGAGCTCTTGGCATCTGTGGGCCCTCTTCACTGGCCGGTCTTGCCAACACCAGGCCCTAAGCTACATCCTCCTGCTCCCACCTGTGGTTGTCTCAGTCACCAGTTCAGCCTGAACGCTGCTGGCCAGTCTCCAGATTGCATTTCCTTGAAGCCTTGAAGCCTTTTTTTTTTTTTGGTCACAGCAGTTTGGCCTTGGCTATTTTATAGCACACGGAATGAGCCAAGCCCATCTGTTTCAAAATGTATTTTTGGAGGGAGGCAAGCATTTCCTAACTTCTTACTCTAACTGATGTCTTGTTCCTTGGCCACTGTGGAAATTCCTGTAAGTCTTCATTCTTGTCCCTAGCCCTCATTGTTGTCTTGAGGGATTAGTAAATTCCCTGAAGGATCTAGTCCTTCCTCCCTGTGGCATTAAAAGTTATATGAATTATGTAGGACTGTTCTCTGGCCTCTCCCCTGCCAAACAAGTAAAGAGACCGACCATCAAGGGTAGTCAAGTGGGAAGAGAAGTCAACATTTCCTGAAGAAGTGTGTGTATGTATGCACATACATACATATACACACATATAACCAGGTGGCAAAACTATATCTCCATTGGCTTGCCTTGGCTGCATAAGAAGCTAGCAGAGAGGGACCTCCACATGAGGACATCCGGGACAGCTAAGTGGTATAGAATCCTGAGTACAAGACTGGGAGTCAGGAAGACCTGAATGTATATTCTGCCTCAGGCACTTACTAGCCATGTAACACCAGATAAATTAAATCTCGGACTGTTTCCTCATCTGTAAAATGGGCATCATGACACCTACCTTACAGAGTTGTCTCATCAGTGAAGTCATGTATCCGGTGCTTTGCAAACCTTAAAGCACTGTTACATAAGTATTATTGAGGCCTAGGTAGAGAGGTGGTCACTTGTCCAAAGTGGAGCTTGGAGTTAGAATCAGGGTCTTGTGACTTGGGATTGCAGGGGAAAGTGGAAGGCTTGAGAGACTGAGCTTGCTGCTGTTTTGAACCCACCAGTGTGTTGGTTCACCCCTTATTCAGCTTGCTTCCACACTGCTGCTGCTCTATTCCACACTTTCCTCAGGCACATGCTACCTGCCATGCATGGAAGGGGAGAAGGAAGATCCTAGCATGATGCTCAGCAGAACCTGTGGCTAGCTTCTAGTCAGAGACTAGCCAAACAATCTGACAGCCCTTTGGCTTCTTGCCTGCCTGAGTCCCTCTGTTAACTAGCCCCAGGTTTTGTCATTTCTCATGTGTAAATCTAGGATAAATCACAGTGGACTGTTCCTTAGCTTTTCCTCCTTACACTATTTTAAATTAAATTTGAAAAAATTAATTTAAAATTTTTAAAAATTAAATTTAAATTTAATTAAAATTTAAAAAATAAAATATCAGATTTAAATGACCATGCAGAATAGGGTTGGGAAATTTGGGAAGAGGGAATGTCTTAAAAGAGCTACATGAGGATGCATCTTTCTGACCTTAATACAAGTCAAATCTGGTTTAAATAATCATTAAGAGCCAATGGTTTGAGTGCAAATTGAAGTATAATTTTCACACTATATTTCTCTTTTTTTTCCCGCAACTTGGCTAATATGGAAATATGTTTTATATATCACATGTGTAATCTGTTTGCTTTCTTAATGGGTAATAGAGGAGATTAGAGGGAGAAATTTGGAACTCAACTTTAAAAGAATGTTTAAAATAATTTTTTTAAAAAAGGATACAGTGGTTTAAATCAGCCAGAGATATAAAAATTCAGGGGTTTAGGAGAGATGGTCTTAAAGCAGTAACATGCAAAAAAAAACTGCATTTGTATGACTTCGGACAAGCTTCAGTATCTGGACCTCAGTTTCCTTATCTGTAAAAGAAAGAAAATGAACTGGATAATTTCTAAGGTTTTTCCAGCTCTTGATTCCTATGATCTTACTCATAAATAACCCAAGCCAAGATGCATACCCTAGTCGTGTTAGAGCCATTACTGGGCTCCAGCTCCAGACTGTGAAGACCTCTCCCTGATTCATCCCTCAAGAAAAAATGCAGCCCAATTTTCATGCTTAGCACTGGATTAGGAGACTTTGAAACTTAGTGGGGATGGGGGAATAGTGCTAGGAAACCTCCAAAGATGCCCTTGCGTTCTTTAACCTGGAAGTTAGAAACCCTCAAAATGCCCCTTAACGGGGTGAGGGGGTGTAAGGGAAGGGATTACATGCAAACTTTAAAATTATACCTTTATTTCAGCATGAGTAGTTTTCCTTATAGTCCTATTTATTTTGTTTTGTGCATTTGAAAACACTGAGGACTTCATCAGACTGCCAAGCAGTACATGGCACTGAAAAGATTAAGTTAAACGGGCACCGGGAAGGGCACCGTAACTTGCGCAAAGAAGTGAGGATTCCAAAGTGACCGGCAGTGCGGTTTGGGAGGGGCGGAAGCAGCTCGCCTTCTGGCCGGACTTTGGCCAATTCTGCAGCTTTATCTCTAGCCAACTCCGGGCGCTTCTCGGTGCCACGCCCCAGTTGGGCTCTGCTGCCAACCTGCTCTGATGGCTGGGCTGAGTGGAGCTTGCCCGCCCCCTGCCGGCAGTTCAGAACATTGTGCGCAAGCCCTCCCTGCCTCCGTAGAAGGAAGCCTGTTGTGTGCCATCCAACTGCCCCTGGAAATACTCAGGTCACAGTAGGCGTTTCAGGCTGGTCATGCACTATCTCAGTTACTTAGGAAAGAAAGGAGTCTTTCTTACCTGACTGCCGTAGCTATCTTGATTCTTGATACCCAGCCTTATTGTGCCAGTCATTTATGTCCCAGGACACCTAGTATTGTAGTTATGTGCAGTGTTCTTTTTTTGAGCGTAAGCTCCTTGGGGGCAGGGACAAGGACTTTGTATGTGCCAAAGTGCCTTATATAGAATAAATGATCAACAATACTTGAATGAACGACTCAAAAAAATAAAAAACACCTGGCTCTCAGTCCTGGTAGAAACAAAACTGACCAGTCCATTTAGGACCCCCCCACACTTCTGATTCACCTGTGGCCCTGGCTTGGTGGGTCAACTCTTGGATAAGTTGAAGCAAGGATTTTTCCCTTTGAGAAATAAATGGGAAAAGATTAGGGAACATTCCAGCCTGGGAAAAGGGAAAGTATTTCCAAGGGAAAGAGTAATCAGGCCTCTGGAGGTTCATGCAACACAGCTGGGACAAAATGAGCCTTCATCAAAATCCAAAAATCACGTTTCTTGCCCACCTTTTTAGGGGCTCCCACCTCAACCATGATGGACCCAAACTCGTATGGAGGGAAGGTGGTATTGGAAAGTATAAAAATTACTTATTTACTTATTTCTAATTACTAAGCATTTGTATTCTCTCAGTGGTTGGGGGGGTGTAGAAATATTTAAAACAAATATGAAGAGGAGCAAAAACAAATTCTACATTGGTCATAAGCAAAAATGTATGTCTTGTATATTTAGTCTCAGTTCATCTTCAGTCTACTAGAAGCATAATTGGTTATTGCATTGATTAGAGTCTTAAAGTCTTTCAGAGTTATTTGCCTTTATAGTGTTATAGTATAAATTTTTTCTAGCTCTGTTTATTTCACTGCATCATCTCATACAAATTTTTCCAGGTTTCTCTGAAACTGTCTCTTTCATCATTTCTTATGATACAATAAATTTCATTATATTCACATGTCATAATTTGTTCACTTCTCCCAAATAATTAGTTTAAGTTTCTAACTCCATGTACATATGAGTCTTTTTTTCTCTTTCATCTCTTTGGGGATATGACCTTAGTAGCATCTACTGAATCCACAGGTATGATCAATTTAATGACTTTTGGGATAGGTTCCATCCAAATTACTTTCCAGAATGGTAGCACCAATTCACAAGTCCATCAGTAATTAATGTGACTCTTTTCCCTAAGCTTCTCTGGTATTTGAGATTTTTTCTTTTTTGGTCGTCTTTGCTGATTTTTATTAATTTTTATTTTATTAGTAATTTTGAATATTTTAATATGGTTATTTATAGCTTGGATTTCTTTCTTTGAAATTTCCTATCCATATCCTTTGACCATTTTGTCAATTAAGAAATAACTTTTAGTCTTGCAAATTTGAATTATTTCTTTAAGGTATTTAAATACTCTGTAATTTACAAGCTAGAAAATAATAACAAGGCAAAAATTCATCTCTATGGAGCTGGAACAGAGACAGTAAAGGTATACACTTTCCTCGATGGAACCCCCTAAGCTTGTTAGGGGGCTTTGAAAGTTTACAGGCCCAGCCTGGTACCCTGCCACAGTTATATGTCTACAGCTGTCAATTATGGAGATTCTTTGCACAAGGAGAGAAAAAACCAAAAGCAAGAATAAATTGCATTCTTCTCTATTGCCATAAAATGCTCCACCTCTAGATTTAGCACCTAATCCAAGATGGATAGGTTATTGCCTAAAAATCTGCAATTAAGCTTAGTAGACAAAGAAAATAGCAAGTGACAAGCAAACTACTGACCCAGTCACATATGCTTCACTTAACCAAAAATAAATGACTCACAAAGACATACCCATTATTTCAGTTTAACATAATACAAGAAAAATAACAATTATCCACACTCTTTGGCCTAGAAATCTCACTGCTATGCATGTATACCCCCAAGGAAGTCAAAGGCAGAAACAACAATCCAATATATGCCAGAATGATATTGTAATTAGGTGCATAGAGATTAGACCTGGAGTCAGGAAAAATCATCTTTCTAAATTCAAATCTGGCCTCAGACACTTAGCAGCACATTTATTAGCTGTGTGACTCTGGGCACATCACCTAACCTAGTTTGCTTCAGTTTCCCCATCTGTAAAATGAGCTGGATAAGGAAATGGCAAACCACTCCAGTATCTTTGCCAAGAAAACCCCAAATGGAGTCATGAGGAATCAGGACTGAACAACAAAAATCCTCACAGCATTTTCCATGGTGGCAAAAAAAAAACCTAGCAAGAAATTGAGAGGTCATAATCTATGAATGCAATGGAGTATTGTGCAATGAGAAATGAGGAAAATGAAGAATTGAGAGAAACACTAGGAAGATTTGTATAAAGAAATATACAAAGTAAAATAAGCAGAACCAAGAGAACAAAATACAGGACTGCAATGATACAAATGAAACAATCACCTAAAGCAATCAAACCAATTGCCTCTGAGGGAAAAAAAGCAGAAAGAAAGAAAAAAGTTGGTAATGGTCCTAGAGAAAATGAAAAAAAGCCATGTCTTCTCACAGAAGAAAAATAGGGAGCTACTAAACAAAATATTACATACATTATTAGGTATGGTCACTATATATGGAATATTTCTGCTTAGTTTTTTTTGTAGCAAGGGAAAGTTTGATCTACAGGAGGAAGGTGAAAAATACCTGATATAAAACCATCAATAA
The DNA here is from genome assembly GCA_023553655.1 of Myrmecobius fasciatus. Classification (NCBI taxonomy): domain Eukaryota; kingdom Metazoa; phylum Chordata; class Mammalia; order Dasyuromorphia; family Myrmecobiidae; genus Myrmecobius; species Myrmecobius fasciatus. The sequence goes on from JAJPUD010010828.1 coordinate 26,071, forward strand.
AACATTTTAAAAATACATGCCATTCTCGGATATAGAACAACCAGGTGATTCAATGGATAGAATGTCAGAAGTCAGAAAGACTTATCTTCAGGAATGTAAATCTGACTTCAGACTTACCAGCTGTGTGATCCTGAGCAAGTCATTTAACCCTGTTTGCCTCAGTTTCCTCATCTGTAAAATAAGCTGGAGAAGGAAATGGTAAGTCATTCTATATCTTTGCCAAGAAAACCCCAAATGGGGTCATGAAGAGCTAGACATGACTGAAAAATGATTGAAGGTACTGCTGGTCTCAGATACACTTGTAGACACAAACACAACAGGGGGGGAGATCAGGGAGACTAGCACTTCTGGTGTGAGCATTTCCTGAGCCCTTTTCAGGGGTGCTTATCAATTTTTAGTGTCCACCTGTCACCCAGCTTTCACCTGTATGGCTCCAAGAAGCTATAACATGCAAAGCAGTCACACCCCAATAAAACTCTCAGCAGACAGGCTGAACAAGGTTGGGGGTAACCAACGGACCCCAAACCCACCTGTGAGTTAGGGGGTATGTCCCTTGGTAAAATGAGTAGATGAGAATAACTTGTTCCAATGGTCCTGAATGGCTGTAGCAGACGCTGGTAGAGCACTTAGAGCTTGGTCGGAAATCAAAGACAAGGACATCGGCTGCATTCCAGACCATGGCTGGTCATCTTGAGTTTTGTCTTGCCCCTGGTGTGGAAGAGAGTGTGAGGCTGATAACTCTGTGCTACTCTGCTCAAGTCAAAATAACACCCCATAATATCATCAATCATCTTTGAAAGGAAGGGTAAACAACTTGCCCTAGTATCTCAATTCCATCTTGCCCGAAGCTTAAATAGCATCTCTTATTCTATTGGAAAGAGCATTGATTTTGTAGTCAGAATTCCTGAGTTTGGATCCCAGTTCTTCCAGGGTCACATTGGATAGCCTCTTCTCCAACTTCAATTCTTCCATCTATAAAAGCACAGAATTGGATTAGGCCATCTCGAAGGTCGATTCCGTTCTGAGATTCTACGTGGGTCCTTCAAAAGAGGAGTGAATACAGAGGGCTCTGATCTCCAAAAAAAAGAACTTCTCTACTCTTTAGCCCTTTCTTTGTATTCTTGGGTAGCTCTGTCTGGGTCTTTCTTTCATCTAGTAGGTCTCCATAAATGTTTACTAATGAAGTAACAGTAAGAAGATGAGTCTTTAACTTAATATTGTCTAATAACACTTGCCTCCCTGATCCAATACAAGTGCAGGTGATCTTAATAACCCAAGGAAGCTTAGAAGTCATTTGCTCTGACGGGCCCCACTTAAGTTACTTGCCCAATATTACTCAGTTTGAAAGTAGGAGAGCCTGACTCCAAAGTATAGTATTCTGATTTCAAGACTAGGGTTTTTTCAACTATAAGACACTGTGGTGTTTTACATTTTTCCTCCATTAAATTTCATCTTATTAAATTTCAACCATCATTTCAGTCCAAGATCTTTTAGGATAACTAATTCTGTTGTGCAGCATAGGAGGGGTCTAATTCATATCATATCATATGATAAATATATCATAAGATGTGAGCATTTTGGATTTTTTTTAAGTTTTTAAATTTAAACTTATGTACAAAATAAGATCAGAAAAAGTCACCATGTACACAGCATAAGAGAGGATTTAATATAAAGCAATAAATTTCCATTTCAAGAAAACCTGTAAAATAAACACTACATATTGTTTTCAATGCTATCCAACTTTGCTTACTTATAGATTTTCTTTTGTTCTCCACTGTGCACTTTTTACTTGATTTTTTTCTCTCCCCCACTCATATAAACTTGGATACATATATATGCATACATAACTATATACAATGTTTACACACATACATATAATACACATAGATATCTATAAACATTTATATATAAACACATATGTATAAGGCTCTACTGTGCTCATTTCCTTCTATCATCTGATTTTCTGAAGGTGGATAGCATCTTGCTTCATAACTCAAAGTCTCAGCATGTTTTTCTAAATCAATCAACTCATCATTTCCTATACCACAGAAATATTCCCACCTAATCACATTCTATCTGAGAGACTATGAACATTTTTCCCAGTTTTCTGTATGCCTTCTATCACATCATTTTTATTTATACAAGAAATTTTAAATTTGAAATAATTAAAATTATTCATTTTACATTTCAACAGTGCTCTTACTTTAAAATACGGTTTAAAGTCATACAACTAAATCTGCTTCCTTTACAACTTTTCCCCTGGTTTATTTGAAGTTCCTGGCTTTTTGCTCTTCTAAATGAACTTTGTTATTAGTTTTTCCAAGTCAGCAAGATATTTTTTTAAATAATTTAATTGGAATGGCATTGCATAAATTAGTTAGGAAAATTGTCATTTTTAACAGATTATCTTTCCACCTGAACCCAGCCCTCTTCCTAATTTCCTGAGTTCTGTTTTTCACCTTTGTTCATCACTCCCCCACCTCATGATATCCAACCAGTCGCCAAGTTGTGTCTATATCAGCAATGTCAAACTCAAATAGAAATGTACAGAGGGAGACGCCCTCAAACTGCCTTGTGGATTGCATATTGACTTAGAAAATCACATGTTCGTGCATTTATCTTTTATTAATACATCAAGACGTTAAAATCAGATAGGAATTACATTTTAATCTGATTCTGGCCACCCACTTGGAAATGTTGTCAGCTATATGCTGCCCCCTGGTGGCAGCATGAGGACAATATTTCTTCCATCTGCCCCTTATACACACACACATAGCCACCATCCTAACATAGGCCCTCATCCCATCAAGACTAGACTACTGCAATAATCTTCTTTTTTCTTCTTTTCTTTTTAAATAAAATGTTTTTCTGCCTACCATCTTCAGAAGAAGGGAGGTGAGGGAGAAAAATTTGGAACTCAAAATCTTGTAAAGGAATGCTAAAAATCTTAATATGTAACTGGGGGAAAAACTATTTTATGATTTTAAAAAATTTTTTAAAAATTGGATACATCCAAAGATATGGGAAAATGACTTTTTCTTGTCTATTGCAAAAAAAGTTTTTGGTTTTGTTTTATTATTTTTAATTAATGTGGAAAAATAATTTTTAATATTTTGAGATTCAAATTTTCTTTTTCTCCTTCCCCTCCCCCTTGCAATAGTCTGCATCCATCCTATATTCTCTCCAAACCATCCTCCACACAAATGCCAAAATGATATACCTAAAATACAGGTCTAACCATGTCATTCCTCTGCTCATACAGTTCTGTGCCTTCCTATTTGCCAATGATATAAAATGCAAAACTTCACAATCTGCTTACCTTTTCAGGTTTATCACACATTATTCCTGCTCATTCATTCTGTTTCAGACTAATTGACCTACTTACCCTTAATGATGTCTCATTTCCCACTTCTATTCCTTTGCCTGGGCTATCCAGAATGCCCTTCCCACTTCTGTCTCTTAGAACTCCTGACTCCTTTCAAGGCTTAACTCAAGAGCTACCTCTTGGATATGAAATATGGACCACAACATAACATTTTCATGCTCTCTATGATGTTTGCTTGCATTGTTTCCTTTCTTTGATTTTTTTTCTTGTAGATAGGATTTTTCTTGCACAACTTGTCAAGTATTTCAACATAATTAACATGTAGTGGACTTCCTGCCATCTAAGGGAGGGGAGGGGACTGGGGATAAAATTTGTGATGGAAAGCTTTGTAAAGATCAATGCTGAGGAACTACCCATACATATGTTATACAAATAAAAAGCTTTAAAAAAAAAGAGCTACCTCTTATGTGGAACTTTTTTGGATCTCCCAAGTTGCTTCCCCACCCCAAAATATATATTATTTATATTTATTTATCTGAAACCATGTTCTTCCATTAAGGACTTTACACTTTTACCTTAGTGTCACAGATCAAAAAAGCTTTTTGCTTTGGAATTCCCCAGCACCTGGTACATAATAGACACTCAAGTATTTACTGAATATAATGGAATTAATTTTGCACAAGCTTTAGCTTTCTTATCTGTAAAATGGGATCCATGTAAAATAGTCATTAAGGTTCCCTCCAAGTCTATGAAGATCAAGTAGCCCTCTAAAAGATAAGTAAGTGGAAAGCAAGGAGCAGTGGAAAGATTGTTGGATTGAGATTCAAAGGCCTATCCCTGACCTTCTAGAAAAAATCATAATGCTAACTTTATAATATATAATCTCAACTGAATCCTTGATATAACAAAGCTGGCTTTTAACACCTTTTTAATTTCTTATCCCACTCACTACAGAGCCTCTTCTTAAGCTTTTCATACCTTCTTAAATTTCTCATGGCTTTGCCTCCCTCTAACTGTCCAAGTTGAGAACCTTGCTTCATTTTTCTTTTTTTTTAATTAAAGCTTTTTATTTGTATAACATATGTATGGGTAGTTCCCCAACATTGATCTTTACAAAGCTTTCCATTACAAATTTTACCCCCAGTCCCCTCCCCTCCCCTAGATGGCAGGAAGTCCACTACATGTTAATAATGTTGAGATGCTTGAGAAGTTATGCAAGAAAAATCCTATCTACAAGAAAAAAAAAGAATCAGAGAAAGGCAACACAATGCAAGCAAATGTCAATAGAGATCATGAAAATGTTATGTTGTGGTCCATATTTCATTTCCCTCTCTCTGGGTGTATATGGTTTTCTTCAGTGAACAATTGGAACTGGTTTGAGACAATTCTTTGTTGCAGAGAGCCATGTCCATCAGAATTGATCATCATGTAATACTGTTGTTGCTGTGTATGATGATCTCCTGGTTCTGCTCGTTTCACTCAGCATCAGTTCATGCAAGTCCCTCCAGGCCTCTCTGAAATCGTCCTGCTGGTCATTTCTTACAGAGCAATAATATTCCATAACATTCATATACCATAATTTATTCAGCCATTCTCCAATTGATGGGCATCCATTCAGTTTCCAGTTTCTAGCCACTACAAAAAGGGCTGCCACAAACATTCTTGCACATGTGGGTCCCTTTCCCTCCTCTAAGATCTCTTTGGGATATAGACCCAGTAGAAACACTGCTGGGTTAAAGGGTATGCACAGTTTGACAACTTTTTGAGCATCCTTGCTTCATTTTTCACTAAAAAAAAACTGAGGTCATTTCTAAGAGAACCCCTTATTGTTTTTCATTTCACATCACCCAGATGCCTTCTGCTTCTATCTCCTGTTTCATCCTTTTCTCACATATCAAGATGGCTCTTCTTGCCAAGACTAACTTCTATACTTATACAAGTGATTCCATTCCATCCAGTCTTCTCCAGTAGATCATTCCCTTCCTATTCTCTGAATAATCTTCAATCACTCCTTGATCTCCTACTTTCTGAAACATTCCTGTTTCTCCCCTACCCTCATAATAAACCTTCACTTGAACTATTCATCTCCACTAGCCATGGTCCATCACTTCTCCCTTTTCTTTGGCTATAAATTGAGTATAAATTTACCTCCACTTTCTTTCCTCTCATTCTCTTCTTAACTCTACAGTCTAGTTTCCAGCTTCTTCATCCAACTAAAAGTACTCTCTCTAAAGTTATTATTGATCTCTTAATTGCCAAATCTAATGGTCTTTTTTCAATCCTCATATTTTTTAACCTCTCAACAACCTTTGACACTGTCAAATACCCACTTCTCCCTGATACTCTCTCTTCTCTAGGTTTTTCTGACATTTTTCTCTTCTGGTTTTATATATATATATATAGCTGTCTATTTAGACATTTCAAACTTTTAGACACTAAAACTAAAACTGAACTTATTATCATCCCCCTCAAATACTCCTTTTTCTCTCTAACTCCCTATAACTATGGAAAGACATTTTCCAAGTCACCCTGGCTCACATCCCCACCACATCCAATCAGTGGTCAAAATACCTTTTTTGTATGCTCCCCCTTTTTTTCTCTGACAATCTGGTATAGACCCTCAACACCTCATAGTTGGACTACAAAACAGCCTGCTGGTTGATCTCCTTGCTTCCAGTCTGTCCCCATTCCATCTAGCTTTCATTCAACTGTCAAATTGTTCTTCCCAAAACACTGTCTCACTATATCACTCCCCTACTCAAGAAACTCCAGTGGCTCCCTATTACCTCCAGGATCAAATGGCTGTCTTCCAAAGTTCTTCATAACTTGAAGCCTTTCCAGATCTTTCCATTCCATTTCTTTCCATAGAGAGCAGTACCTCGGTACTTGTCATTAATTGGTTCCAGAAAGCATGATGAGTAGTAAAAATGAAGAGTACCACACAAATTTTTCCCATAGGGAGTACATCTCTGTTCTGCAGCTTAACCATCCCTCCTCACTCAATTCCCCAAAGCAGCAAGTGGGAGTCTGCGGAGAGACAAGCTAGCCCAGCCCAGCTGGGCTTCTCCTTTCTTGATCCAACTTACTTTCTGAGAAGAACCATGACTTTTACACTCTCCCCAACCTCACATAGCCCAAGCTTCTTTGGCTGAGAAGGGATGGATATGGAGGTGGAGGTTATGGTGAACAGCCTCCACTGCCCAGGGCTCTGGCTGTCACCATGGCCAGCCAAGGGCAAAAGCAGTGGCAGTGGTGACTGGGCAAGACCTTGGCCAACATCACATCCCTACTGCTCAACCAAGTCAACAACCAAGTGCACGGGGGTCAAGCGATGTGCCAACTTCAACGAGTGGCATTGACTGCCTTACCCTTCTCATTGGATATTCCACCTGCTGACTATGCACTGACACTGACTGTCCCTCAGGCCTCTTGGGCATCCTTCAAGGCTCAGCTAAAATCCAGTTTCTGCAAAAAGCTTTCCCCAATCTCCTTTAATTTTAGTGCCTTCCCTGAGATTATACCCCATGTATCTAGTCTATATCTTGTTTATACATAGCTGTTGGCAATGTTGTGTTCCCCCATTAGAGACTCCTTGAGAGCAGGGGCTAGTTATATTTTTTCTCTGTGGTCCCAGCACTTAGCTTAGTGCCTAGGACATAGCAGGCACTTAATAAATGCTAGATAACTGACTATTAATTAACTTTAGTTTCTTCATCTGTAAAGTGAGGGGACTAGACTAGGTGACCTCGAAGCCTTCCTATGATCTTGTGAATATTAATTTTGAAATGGGAGCTGGTACATGGTACCTGAAAAGGTCTCTTCCTCCTTCTTTTCCTCTTTCTCCTCCCCCCTCTTTTTCTGAGAAGGATGAAGAGGAAGAGCAGGAGTAGAAAAGGGGAGATGGGGAAGGAAGGAAGGAGGAGGAGAACAGGGAAGAGAAGAAGAAAGAGGAAGAAGAGGGAGAGGGAGAATAATAAGGGAAAGAGAGGAAGGAAGGGAAAGGGGAAGAGAGAGGAGGGAAGGGAAAGGGGAAGAGGGAGAAGGAGGAAGAAAAGAAGGAGAGGAAGGGGAAATGAAAAGGGAGAAGTGAGCAAGGAGGAGAAGGACGAAGATGTAGAGGGAAGTGATAGTGATAGTAGCAGCAGTGGCAACTAATAACCATATAGCTCTTTAAAGTTTTAATCACTCTGTATACAGGCTAAGTACATTTTTAAACTTAAAACTATACTAAGTTTTTTTGGTAACACTCTGTAGTATTTCATTTTATCTTCTCAACAATCCTGTGAAATAAGTTGAAATTGTGATATGAGGGTACGTTGTGAAGAAGACCAATGACTTTGGAGTCTTGACTTTGGAGTGAATTGGATTTAAGTGACACAAGTCACTTAACCCTGCTTGCTCAGTTTCTTCATCTGTAAAAATCAATTGTTATTCTTGAGAAACAAAGAACAAATAATAAACAAGTGACTTGCCTAGGATTATACAGTTAAATAAAAGTCGGAGGCTGGACCCAGAGCATCATCCCCTGCTCCATGCATACATGGATAAGAAAGTCCACACACATAATACTTGTAATTGTAAGAAATGGAATTGTAACCTAGATCTTCCTGACCCCAAATGTTTTTTGACAGAAAATCAGGGTATCAATAGCCACCTAGTCCACCTCATATCCAAAAGGAATTTCTACTACAACATATCCAACAAGTGGACATCCAGTTTTTTCTTGAAAACCTCCAATGACAGGAGCTCATTACGTCCCAAGAGAGCCCATTCCACTTTTGGACAGGTCTAACTGCTAAAAAGGCTCTCCTAACACCAAGCCTAATTTTGCCTCTTTGAAACTTGCACCCATTACTCCTAAATCTTACTTAGAGTTCCAAAAGAATAATCTGACTTCTAACATGACAACCCTTTAAACACTTGAAGACAGTTATCATGCTCCCCCTAAATCTTGTGTTTTCTCCAGATTCAACATTCTCAGATCCCACAGATTCACCTCTATGAAAACCTTTGAGGAGCCAAAAAAGAACTTGTTGCCAAAGCCCCTGGCACTATCATATGGTTTATCATCAGAAATTAAGATTTTATCAGTGGAAATGACATTGAAAGAAAAGAAGCATTTAATACCTGCTCTGCTGTTACATCCTAAATATTATGGGACTTTTCATCTGATTTTCAATGGAAACTTCCCATGTTTTACCTCTCCCATTAGAATGGAAGCTCTTTGAGAAGAGGGATTGTTTTGGTTTTTTATTTGTACCCTCAATGATTGGCACAGTATAACACACTACGTGCTTAATTCATTCATTCATTCATTGCTCCTGTTTCTGCCCTCTCAGGTCAAATAGAAGTAAAATTCATTTTCCACATGATATCCCTTTAAATTTTTAAATACAACTATCACATCATCCCTATTCTGACCCTCTTCCCCCTCTCCCCTACCCCACCAACAAATCTTATTTTTTCCAGACTAATTCCTTCAACTTGTTTCATATGAAATAGATCCACAGTCCTTTATCATATTGGTTACCATCTCCCAGACAATTTCCAGCTTATCATGCTCCCAGTTGTGACACCTAGAATTGAACACAACACTATGGATGTACCCACCCTGACCAAGGCAGAGTATAATAGGATGGGTACCTCACTATTTGTAAAAATGCCTCTTAGGGCAGCCAACTGCTTTCTGCAGCTCTTCTGGCTACTGCATTATATATTTGCTTCGTAATGAGCTTGAAGTCCACCAAACCCCCCAGATCAGTTTCAGACAAACTCCTATCTCACCGGGCCTCCATCCACCCTTCATGCTGTATTTGAAAAGTCGACTTTTTGAGCCCAAATGTTAGAATTCACATTTGTCCCTATTAAAATTGTATCCTATGTGACTTTTCCCCAATGCTCTAGTCTGTCAAGATCTTTTTGAATTAGTAATCTGTTATCCAATATGTTATATACTTCTCCCAACTTTGTACAAATTTGATGAGTGTGCCTTCCTATATCTTCATTGGTATCACTGACAAAAAAAATTTAAATAGTACAGAGCTAAACATAGATCCCTTCAGTACTCCACTGGAAACCTCCTCCTCCATTGACCCCCTCCAATCATTAATGACTTTTTTAAATATAGCCATTCATCCAGTTCCAAATGCAAATAGTTGTACTGGCTAGCCCAATTTTCTTCCCAATGATAGTATGAGATCAAAGGGACCAACAATAATTCCAGAAGTTTTATGACAAAAGAGTCTACCCACTTCCAGATAAATAAAGAAGTGATGGGCAGAAGGGTAGACAGAAGCAAAAATTTTTTTGGACATGGCTAATGCAGGAATTTGTTTTCCTTGACTATACAGATTTATAACAGGTTTTGTTTTTCTTGCTTTCTCAATGAGTGGGAGAGATAAGTGGGAGGGAAATAATTCAGAGCTGCAAATAAAATAAAACTGAATTTTTAAAAATGAAATGGGAAATTAAAAAAAGAATATTGTGAGATACTTTATTAAACACTTTGCTAAAAATCTGTATAGTAGACTATGTGACCCTGTCACAAAAGGAAATAAGGTTAGTTCTTGATAACACTGTACTAGTTCTTTGTGATTGTCAGAGCCTTTCCTAGAAGTTCACTATTTCTTTAATAATTCATTCTAGAATGTTGCAAGGGATCAAACTCAAAATTTACTCTGAGGATTCTCTTCTCTTCCTTTTGACGCCTCTAGGTGGCGCGGTGTATAAAGTGCTGGGCTTAGAGTCAGGTAGACCTGAGTTCTAATAGAATCTCAGTCTGTAGAATCTCAGACACTCAGATCCCTCCCCCCACTTCCCACTCCTTTCAATTTTCCTGTTTCATTTTCTATCCCTAATTTCTCAGCTTCTTCTCCAGCATTATTTCACTGAACCCACCCCCATAAATTCTAAATAGGTCCTCTTGATTCCAAGACCAATGTCTATGTACTGGCATCACCTACCTGCCCCAGCATTTCCTTTTCAAAAGAAAAGTTCTATTCATGTGCTTTTCAAAAATATCGTTATCAGTTCTGAATATATTTCTGCCCCACTGAATCATCTCTTGTGACATAGGAAAACAGCTATGTTAAATCAAGTGAAAAATTACTGTCTCTTATAAGATATGCAATATTCCATACCCATAGTGCCCTCTTCCTCTCCAACAAAAGAAGAAAGGTACATTCCCTCAGTTCATCTGGGGGCCAAAATTGGTCAGTATAAATAGTGACCAATATAAATAAATTTCAGTTTTGTTTTGATTCCTTTCACTTATAGTCATCCATTCATAAGCCTTTATTAAGCCCCTACTAAGTACACTATAGTCATTGTATATACTGTTTTCATTACTCTATTTACATTACTCTGTATCAGCTATAAGAGAATTTCCCATATTTGTTGTTTTTATATTCACTACATTTGTATATGATAGTTTGTTCAGTCATTCTCTAATTTTTCAGTCACCCTTTCAGCTCTGAAACTCATGCTCTGTATCCCGCCTTACCCCTCACTCTATGGCCCAAATCTAGGTGGTCCCTTCTCACCACCTGCCTTGTCACCTCATCCATACCTTCATCAGCAAACATTCATTAATTAAGCACTAACTGTATGCTATTTCCCATCCTAAGCATTAGCGATATGAAGAAAGGCAAAAAACAAAAACAAAATTACAGTATTTGCTCCTAAGAAGCTCACAGGCTAATGTTCTCTAAACAGAAAACCTTTCCCCACATCTAGGCTGGAACCATAAGCAAATTAATACTTCTATTGTTACTCAAAAAAGTGTGCCAAGTCTACCCCTCATGGCTCTTCTCACTACCCCTATAATTTTCCAAACCAAAATACCCTTCCCTGATCACCATTCCCCTCTATGGGCTATTTCTATCATTAAAATATAAGTTCTTCTGGTGAAGGACTATTTTTTTTGCATCCCCAGTATTTAGCATAGTACTTAATAAATATTATATATAATATACAATTGCTTTTTCATTCATTCATTCATTTATTCAGCTACACTGCAAGTGCCTCCTAGTGTTCTTTTGAAAATAGAGAAGAGACTATTTCAGTCCTGGATTTACCCCATTCCTACCCTTGATGCTTCCTATGGGGACAAAGTAGTCTAAAAGCCTTTGGATGAGTCCCTGCCCTACTTCTAAAGGTGAAGGGTAAAGGGGCTGGAGAGAATGAAAAGAAAGACTGTCTCATTCGAGCAAGAAATGAGTGAAATAAATGTAGGAGAAGGAGAAAAGGAGTTCCAGGGAGTTTCCAGAAGGAGAGGACAGATTGATCAGAGCAGAGTTTGGGAAATTGAGCAGTGGCAGGAATCATTAGAGTGTGGGGATAAATTGAGACCCATTCATCTCTCTGTGCCCAGAAAATGGGAGAATCAGGAATGGACCCTCCTGGGACCTGTTAGAACAATAACCCAAGACCCAATCATGTAGGCATGAAATGGAGACTTCTAGCTAGAAGAGAATTGCAGCTGGGGAAGGCAGCTAGGGGATGCAATGAATCCAGAGCTGGTCTGGAACCAGGAAGACTCAAGTTCAAATGTAACCCCAGACACTAAGCAGTTCTATAACCCTGAACAAGGCATTTAACTTAATTTGACCTTAGTTTCCTCAACTGTAAAATGGGGGTAATAATTGTACCTCTCCTGCAGGGTTGTTGTGAGTCTCAAATTGATAAAGCTAAGTACTTAGCTCAGAAATGTAGTAGCTTATATAAATGTATATAGCATAGGTTATATAAATATTTATTCCCATAATAAAGGGCTCCAGTTTAGAAAGAACGGATTCTAGTAGCGAGGAAGAGAACTGAGTCCAAGAGGACTCAGCTTCTTGCTTTTGAGAGTCCACTTCTTTTCACACGCCTTTTGTCCCTAGTTCAGGACCCAGGGACAATAATTCTGATTAGTAACTCTCATTTATATAACCCTTCAAGGTTTACAAATTGCTTTCCCCACAGGAGCATTATGAGGTATAATTAGAATTAGCTATCCCAATTTGGCAAATGGGGGAACTGAGTCTCAGAGAGGATGTTATTGGAAGTCAGAGGACCTTGTTTGGAATCAGCTGCTATTTAAATGTGTCTGATTTTTCTGCTTGTTTGTTTGTTTGTTTGCTGCTGTTTGGGGAGGCAAACAGGGTTAAGTGACTTGTCCAGGGTCTACTAAGTATCTGAGGTCAGATTTGAACTCAAGTCCTCCTGACTCCAGAGCTAGTGCTCTATCCACTCACCTAGCTGCCTCCAACCTGTTTGTTTGAATGAATGAAAGAATACAGAGTAAAAACAAGACAGTCTCTTCTTATATTTTCCAGGAACTCTCATTCTAATAGAGTGAGACAATACATATAGAAGAATGAACTTGGGCACTCCCTAGACTTCAGTTTTCTTACTGTAAAAAGAGAGGATTGAACTAGATAACCTCAGAAGTCACTTCTATTTCCTGCGCATCTTTAATGTGTTTTGTAACAGTCCAGGACCTAAGGAGAAAGGGGAGGAATATAAAAGAATTATAGTCAATAGCTCCTTCCCTCTCCCCCAGTCAAGAACCTGCTGTTAAGTAGCAGCTTAACAAATATTTATGAAGCCACTGAGGAAGTCACAAAATAATAAGATGAGAAAGCCCCTGCCCTCATGTAGTTCGCATTATAATAGGAGAATATGACCTATAATCTAGATTCACATATATGAACCTGCCAACTAACAGTAGACCACCCATTGACAATATCTCTCCAATTCATCTCCTCTTAACCACTTTTCTCCCTTTAGCTCTTATAATAAATAACCTCTGAAGTGGTCTTCCTGCCTGCAGTCTCTCCTAGTTCTAATCCATCCTTTACACAGCCACATTTGTAATCTTCCCAGTTTAAGACTGATTCAATCATTCCTTTTCTCACAAGTCTTCAGTGAGAGCTTTCTAATGTCACGTAAATAAACTCCTGATGCTGACATTCAACACCCTCCACAATCTGGTTTTTAATAGTTCAAATTCATACAAATTTGAATTCTCTTGAATACAATCAGTCAATTTATTTGTTGTTCTTTTTCATATCATTCAGTCTGACTCTGTGATCCCATTTGGAGTCTTCTTGGCAAAAATACTGGAGTAGTTGACTATTCCCTTCTCCAACTCATTTTACAGATGAGGAAACTGAGGCAAATAGAATGAAATGACTTGCCCAGAGTCACACAGCTGGGAAGTGTCTTGAGGACAGATCTGAACTCAGGAAGATGAGTCTTCCTGACTCCAGGCCTGGCACTCTATCCACTGTTACCCTTTATATTTAGTAAGTGCCTACTAAGTGCTGGGGATACAAAAAGAGGCAAAAGGTAGCTCCTGCCTCCAAGGAGCTCACAATGCAAACAAATATAAAGAAAGCAAGCTAATTAATTAAAAGAGGGCAGACACCAGAATTAAGAGGAGTTGAATTCATTTAAATTATCAAACTTTGTAAAAATCTAGGAATTCCAATTCGAGGAGACAATGAGTCTATTCCTTTATAGAAATGAGTAACAGTGGTTAGAACTATTCAATGACAGTTTTAGCAACTGTTAGATTTCCAATGTCTGGGATATTCTTTCCTATTTCTTTGGGATTCAGGGAGTTGTGCTTGGATAAATGGAACAATTGTCTTGGCCTTATTTAATTACTTAACTGTTTAAGGTTTTACAAAGTGCTTTCCTTGCAACAATCATTGAAGACAGCAATGGTCTTCATTTTGCTGATGAGGCTCATAGACTGGAAGAGACTCTTTAAGGTCACACAGATGGAAAAATGCTGGCTCTTACTGGGAACTCTTGACTGGAAGAGTTGTGTTTTTTCCACTCTACAACACCATCTATATTTCCAGCCTTATCTCCTACATAGTTCATGTGTGTGCAATCAAATAGAACGATTCTTCCTCTGTGTTCTCCTCCTATCTCCCAACCACATCTTCACTCACTGTCCCCCTTGCTTTGAGTAGGCAATTTGGAGCCTGGAGCAAAGTTGTCATGGAGAATGAGGAAGTGCAAAGTACAGTGCTCCCCAATGGGTCAAATGTATACCTGCAACAATTCCCTGGGAGAAAGAAAAAAAGAGGGAAAGGAAAAAGCTAAGAAAAATCATCCCTTTGGTCAAATCAGGCAAAGATTGGCAGGGGATGGAAGAGATAGGGAGCACCAAAAAGAATTTGCCCCATAAAACCTGTTCTCCCTGGGCAATCCTCTGGAGGAGTCAGAATCTTAAAGCAAAAGGCAGGGAGTGGGGGATTAGAATGGGAGCACAGTGTAGCCTTAGAATATCTAGAACCTAAGTTCTAGAACTGGAAAGCTCTCTGATTCTAACTCTAGCACAATAGTATAATATACCATGCTGAGATTTCTGGAGGCAATCTCATTGAAAAGATAAAGGAGGACAGTCCATCCCTTTGGGTGAAATTCTGTAGACAGCTCCTTAGGGGAGGTAGGGAGGAAGGGAGGCAGTAGGTGGAAGTATACCAGAAGCCCCAAGAGATGGAAGAGCCTCTGATAAAATCTCTGAGGGAAGTTCGTGACATTCTTGTACTTATTTTTCCCTGACTCCAGGTAATTCCTAGAAGCAATTAAAGATGAGGGATTCCATGAGCAACAATTCCTGGGAGAAAAATAAGTAGGGCTTCTAGATGGAGAGGGATTCCCCCACCCCAACAGAAGAATAAAGGAACTCAAAGAAAGAAGGAATAATAGGAAATTATTCTTGTACTTGCCAGTATGTGGCTGGGAAGAAACTTCCCTTTCCAAGGTTGGCACCCTGAGAGAAAGCTCCAAACATTCCAGTTCTGCCTATAATGGACTCCTCCACAGCCCAGCCCAGAATCCAGGAGGTTTCTCAAATCCAGCATTGTTAT
Source organism: Myrmecobius fasciatus (assembly GCA_023553655.1). Classification (NCBI taxonomy): domain Eukaryota; kingdom Metazoa; phylum Chordata; class Mammalia; order Dasyuromorphia; family Myrmecobiidae; genus Myrmecobius; species Myrmecobius fasciatus. The sequence goes on from JAJPUD010010828.1 coordinate 41,266, forward strand.
CTAAGTGCTTTCTTCAGAGCTCAACCTAGAAGTCACCTCCTCCATGAAGCCTTCCTCTGCTCCTCCTCCTTTACACCCCAGATTAAAAAGAGCTTTTCCCCCTCCAGTTCCTTATAGAACTCTAGACTTCTCTCCTGCTCTTATCACACACTCCCCTGTGTCATTATTTGGGTGCATGCCATTTCCTTCTGTTCTCTGATAAGTCCCCGGAGACCAGTCTGGTCTATGACACATTTGTCTTTGAACCCCAGGGCCTTGTAATACAATCAATCCATACATCAGAGATCGGTGATTTCGATATTATGGAAAATTCCTCCACCTGAACAGATTCCCATCTTAGAACTGATAATCTTAGAGCCTTACCTAGTACTTAAATAGCTATACATTTAGTAAGTAGCAGGAGTAAGATTTAAATCCATGACCTCTGAGATTACAAGTTCAGCACTCTTTTCATTACACCATGGCTGCCTTTCCCCTTACCCATAATTTTTTTTTGCCTTAACCCCCTGATTTCATTTTCATATACTATTCCCAGGGCAAAAGTGTATTAGCAACTTATCTGTTACTAAAAGTCTAAGAGTCCTCTGGGGGCATTAAGAGTTTACAAGAGTCTCTTCCATGCTCCCAGACTTGAACTCAACTCATCCTTAGTCTAAGGCTAATTTTCTGCTCCCTATAGTTTCCCCTCTTGCCCTCTATAAATATAGTAATATTCCATTGCATGTATATGCTACCATTTGTTTAGCTGTTTCCCAAATGCTACATTCTGAGTTTGTTTCCAGCTTTTTGCTGTTACAAAAAAAGACAGCTGTGAATATTTTGGTACACATGGATCCTTGCTTTCTAGAGTAGTCAGTGACCTCCTTGGGATATAAATTCTGTGGCAGAGTTGACGGAGAGAAGGATATGGACAGTTTAGTAACTTTTCTTGCATAGTTCCAAATGTTCAGGGCTCTGAAGTGAGTTTCAAGGCTAAATGCCATTCAGAGGCCATCAGCATCTTCCCAGCTTCATCCAGCCTCAGAGAAGCAAGGTCAACAGCTATGAAACAAGGGAATTCTTTGACCGGTGGGACCTCATGCTTCCTCTCTCTAAGGTTAGGGAGCCCCTAAACAAAAGCAGACCCTTGCCAACTTTTACTGAAGTATAGGGGGAAACCCTGACTCCACATCATTCTTTCAACTCTAATGGAACTCTGAAAACATTTCAAGGTCAAAAAGGCCCTTTTCCCCCACTGATAATCAGAGAAACACTGATTAAAACAACACCAAGTTTTTACTTCATATCCTACAATTTGGCAAAGAAAGTAAAAGATCCAAAAAAAAAATCCAGGGTGTGTTAAAAAACATACATACTCATTTTTTTAATTATTCTGAATCTAAACACCTAAAGGGAAAATTGCCATACACATAGCAGAACACAAAAAGGAAAGATTCTATATGAAATCACGTCTCTGTTTCACGAAGATTACATTTTTTAAATATTAAATTAATTCTATATGTTACTTTACAAACTGTCCTTATGAATTTCCTTACATTAAAATTTTTTTTCAATGGCCTTTTTGCATCATTATTGTTAATTTCCCCTCTCCCTTCTTTCTACCCTGCACTTCAGCTTAACCAAGAGAAGGGGAAGAAGAAGAATCTGTGTAACAAGCAAAATACTCAAGCAAAGCTACTTGCAAGCAACTGGAATGTTCAAAAATGTGTTATCTCTGAAGCTTGTGTCCTTTTTTAGGGCAGCTAGATGGCATTGTAGATAGAGTATTGAGTCTGAAGTCAGGAAGACATGAATTCAAATTCAGCCTCAGATTCTTACTAGCTGGTGATCCTGGGCACTTTACCACTCAGTTTCCTCATCTGTAAAATGGGGTGAAGAAGGAAGTGACAAACCATTCCAGTGTCTTTGCCAAGAAAATCCCCCAATGGATCACAAAAAGTCCATGACCCCTCTGTGAAGTGATTGAGGTGCTTCATCAAAGGCCTTCTGAAGACATGTTCAGTCATTATTTTGATCACCAACTTCTCAAGTGAAAGGCACAGCAACTGACTATTGGTAGTGCTAGGAATTAATTCAACTCTTCTGGAAAACAAAATCTCAGATCCATCGATCCCCAAGCTCATGGAATCCTGGGATCACAGCATTTCAGAGTTGCAAGAGACTTCAGTAGCCAGCTAATGCCGCCCATGACCAACAGGAATCCCACTACCACAACATAACCAACAAGAAATTGTCAACCTCTGCTTGAAGACTTCCAACAAGGGGAAACCTCTCCAACTCTTGTCACCCTATTTGGTGTTTTCTTGATAAAAATGCTGGAATGGTTTGCCATTTCCTCCTCCAACCCATTTTACAGATGAGAAACTAAGGCAAATAAGGGTCAAGCAACTAGTAACTCTGAGGCTGGATTTGAATTCAGATCATCCTAACTCAAAGACCAGAGTTCTAACCAGTGTGCCAAGTAGCTGCCAAAATTCCATTTTTCTACAGCTCTAAATTGAAAGCAAGGATTTTTTTCCTAATATCAAACCTAAACTTGTGGGTTTTTTTTTTAATTTGCCCCTATTCTATCCTAAGGAACCAAAAGAACAAGTCTAATCATATTCCACAGAGGGACCCTTCAAACACCCTGAAGCCTCTATCAGATTCCCCCTGGACCGTTTCTTCTCCAAGCTCACCATCTTCATTTCCTTCAATGGGTTCTCATACTACAGACATTCAGTGCCCTCCACCATCTTGGTTGCCTTCTTCTGGACACTTTCCACTGTATTACTGTCCTTAAACTGTGAATCCCACAAGTCTGATCAGGGCAGAATAGAACTGAGCCATCACTTCTTTATTCCTAAAAACTATCTTTCCCTTAATGCAGCCCAAGGCATCATCTTTTTTTTCTTCTGAAGTACATTTCTGACTCATATTGAGCTTTCAGTCTACTAAAACCCCCAGATCTTTTTCAGACAATTTGTTGACTAACTATTCATCCCCTAGCTTGTCCATAGGAAGCCAAATTTTTAAACCAAGTGTAAAATTTTACATTTGTAGCTATTAAATTTTTTTCTAGTTAGATCCAGTCCAATATTCTAGCCTAATACCATCTTTTTTTAGTTCTGAATCTGTCATCCAGTGTATTCTGTTTCTCCTAATTATATCATATGCAAATCTGATAAGCATGCTATCTATCCCTTATCCAAGACATCAATGCTAAGTATCTCAAGGTCAAGCATAAATCCCTTAGGCACACCACTGGTGACCTCCAGCCAAATTTGTCCTAACAAAAACTCTCCATCATTTAGTCAGATCTTGATCTATCTAATTATATTATCTTTTAATTCATAGCTCTCCATCTTTTTCACAAAAACACTATGAGACATTTTCTCCAAATGCTTTGACTAAAATGAAAGAATAAAAAGGCATTTATTATGTGCTTACTATTTACAAAGCACTGTACTCCTCTCTGGAATTACCTTCCAGGAGACCACATTCTAACAGAGGAAGATAAAAATATAAGAGTGTTTGGCTGCAGGGCAGATGATAAAGCCCAGTAGCCCAGATGGCAAGTAATTCAGGTTGGCTACTGTGTAAAATCTTAGTATACTATATCTACAGCATTCCCTGATCTCATAGTTTAATAACTTTGTCCAAAAAAGCAAATAAGTTTAGTCTGACATTACTTGTTTTTGATAAAGTTATGATGACATATTGTTAATTATCCACGCCATAATTCCATCCCTTCTTTGATTCTTCTCTTCCTTCTCTGCCCTCCAATGAAGTATCTTAAAATCCCTTTTTATTTTCCTTACCTTCCCTTATCAGCCTCAACTCATTCTGAAGTTCAATTTTGCTGACCCTATTTTTATAGAACCTTGCCACAATTTGGATGTGTGCAGGAAGACACTAAATTGATCCTTTGATTCTTTACTATACTCTCAAATTCATTCCCCAAAGAAGTCAATGACAGAAAGAAAAGTTCCATATATGCCCAAACATTCATAACAGCACTTTTTGCAATAGCAAAACAAGCCATGAGCCAGTTTGCTAGGGAATGACTGAATAAATGTTGGCTTAAAAATGAAATGGGACATTTTTGTACCATAAGGAATGAGGAATGTGAAGAATTCATAAGAACACTGGAAGATTTACATGAAATAACATAAAGACAGCAGAATCTGAAGTGCTTAGCACAACACCTAACACATAGTAGGTGCTTAATAATAAGCCTTATGCACATTCTTTCCTTTGATTCTCACAAACAATCCTAAGAGATAGGCACTATGAATTTTATTAAGAATGAAATTTCTACCTGCAGAAATTCAGTTCTTCCATTTTCCATTAGGATTTTTTCAGTATCATGTTACCATTTATAAGCATTTATCTACATTTCGAAAAATTGTATATAACATAGCCAGGCAAAAAGCTAATTCTGTTATGTCTTGTTGAGTCATTTCTGATTTTTTGTTAGCTCATCTGGGGTTTTCTTGGCAAAGATCCTGGACTGGTTTGCCATTTCCTTCTTGAGCTCATTTTACAGATGAGGAAACCGAGGCAAACGGGGGATAAGTGACTTGCCCAGGGTCGAACAGCTAGTAAGTGTCTGAGTTCACATTCGAACTCAGGAAGACAAATCTTCTTGATTCCATGCCCGGTGCTCTATCCAATGCGCCACCTAGCCACCAATCCCATTATAGACTACATTAAGAAAGGCGTGGTCTCCAAGAGGACAAGGGAGGTGATAATTCTGCTGTCCTCTGCCCTGGTCAGACCACATCTGAAGGTTTGTGTACCTTTCGGGGAGCAGCCTTGAGGGAAATCACTGATAAGCTGGAAAGTAAACAGAGAGAGAGATGATATCAATATCATATTATAGAGCAATCAGTTAAAGGACCTAAAGATGTTCAGCATGGGGAAGAGAAGGCTTCAGGGGTCCTGAAAGGTGTCTCCAAATATCTGAATAAATTTTTTGTGGAATAAGGACCAGATTTGCTCTACCTGATCCTTTGGAACAAGCTGAAATTGCTGAGATGTAGATTTAGGCTTGATGGAAGGGAAAACTTTCAACCCATTAGAACTATTTGAAAATCGAATATTGGAATGGCTTGGGGAATATGGGATTTCCCCTTGATGGAAGTCTTCAAGAAAAAGCTATATGACCCCTTGTTGGGTGTGTAGCAGAGAGATTTCTTGCCCCGGGGCAAGAAAGAGTAGACGTTTCTAGTTATGTGTTTTTGTGATGATTTTCATCTTGTAGAGAGGAAACCTCAGTCTCAGTGATGTTGCCCATGGTAATACAGTCACTAAGTATTAAAGCTGGAATCTCTCAAACTAAGGTCTCTCCTGATTCCAAGCTCAGTGTTATTTACATATTACCATGCTACCTCCACAGAACAAAGTAAAAGTACAATTAAAAAAAAAACACAAACATTTATTGGGTTCTTTCTCTTACAGAGAGAGTCCCCATGATAGACTCTAAAATAGAAGCCACGATCTTTGTTCCGATGGAGTTTACAGTTTAATAGGGATATAAGACACAAATATAAATGTTCATAATGTGAAATTAATAAAAAAATATTAAAGGGTATCCAAGAGGTGGGTTGTCACTGATTGGAGCCAGGGGGGAACCAGGGAAGATTTCATGGATTTGACCAGACTCAAGAGAAGGAAGGAAAGAAGACCTAAAGGTCTTCTCTCTCCCCCCTCCCCATTTCAGGCGTAGAAAGCAACCTGAATAAAGGTACCAAGGCAGATCAATGCAGTGTCTTCAGGGTATGGAAGAGAGTAATCTAATTTGGCAGGAGCATGGAGTGCATGAAGGAGAATTATAAAGTGGCTCCAGATTGGAGGTAAAGTTACTTGAAATTCACTCTAGAAGCCAATGGGGAGCCAGTGAAGATTTTTGAGCAAAGAGCAAAGAGCCTTGATCAGAAAATTAGAAAGGTGCTCAGATCTCAGGTTCCAAATAAGCATGCAATAAAATTTTTGCACTGTAGGCTATATCCTAAAAATGACCCATCTGTCCCTTTGTATTTTTTCTCCCCCTTTCTTTTTAAAAGTTGTCCCTTTTGTCCCTTTCTCTAAGATTGACAGTCTGGGAGATTGGCAGCTTCTTGGCTTTCACTTGTCCTGGATATGAAGTAATAGATTAGTCCTTCTTCTTCATATTTATAGTCCCTAAGTAATGATCTCCTATCTATCCTGGTTGGGATGGTGGTGACCTGAATAGGGAGGAGAAAGTCCAACCATCATATTCAATGACTTTGAAAAACAGTTCTTTTCTATGCATATGCAAGATAGGTTATAACAGTTCAAGAAAGAGTAAAGGATGATGGGTAGGATTTAAAGACATATCAAAAAGGGAAGGCAATTGCAGGTAGGAAGAATAGTAGGACTAAAACCTTGAGATTTGGGACGGAGCATATGTGACCTCTTTGGGAGGACAGTCAGGAGATGAGATAAACAGTTGAAGAAAATTCAGATAAAGGGAAGTTAAGATTGAATACCTGGTAGAGCCTGATTTTTGAGAGCTTTAAGGGCTAGCCCTAAAACTGGGCCTTTCCAGATGAGTATTTTTATGGTTAATTTATTGGCAACTAGGTGGCGCAATAGATAAAGCACTGTGTATAGAACCAAGAAGATTCATGATCATGAGTTCAAATCAGATCTCAGACATTAGCTATGTGTGACCTTGAGCAACACTTATCCTTGTTTGTCTCAATCTCTTCATCTATAAAAATGAGTTAAAGAAGAACATGACCCTCCATCATCTTTGCCAAGAAAACCCCAAATACATGACTGAACAACAACAAAGTTGACCTAAGGGGACAACTAGGTCTTGAGAGTCCCTCCCTCTTTATAAGTTCAAAGAATGAGAACCTCAAAAAAAGATCTTGCAAGATCATAGATCTAGTGATGGAAGGGACCTCAAAAACCATCTAATTCCAATCCCTTTATTTTACAGATTAGGAAACTGTAACCCAGGAAAGTCAAGTAGATTTTCCAAGGTAATACTGGTTGTATTTTGCATCAAAGGTGACTCTAGAAACCATTGTTCTTTTCATTGTTCCACAAGCTACAGTGCCTGATACATAGTAGATGCTTAATAAATGTTTACTGATAGAAAAAAAAAGTGAAGTGGAAATTCCCCCACACCACTAAGATTTTTCTATCCAATGATTATCAGGAACACTGTCCTGACTTACACATACATCCCTCCAGTCAGTAATGGCATGAATTAAACAAACTCAGCCCTAGGGAATCTCACAGAATCATATAATCACAGAATCTCACTCAGACAGTTCCTCAGAGGCCTCATGCTTAAACAAGAATCCTCTCTACAAAACATGTGACAAGGGGTCATCCAGTCTGCTTGAGGATATCATAAGGGGGAACCCCAAATCTTCCAAAGCAGTTCTTTCCCATTTTTGAGATCTCTAATTGGGTTGTGTTTTTTTTTTACAATGAATTCAAATCTACCTCCTCATAACTTTCCCCCCCATACTAGTTCTGCCTTCTTGTGCCAAGCAGAATAAGTCTAATCTCTCCTTTAACATGACAGTCATTCAAATAGTCAAAGACAGCTGTCAAGCTCCCTTGAAGTTTCATTGTGCTCAGGCAAAACATCACCTCTTTCTTCAACCACTCCTCCTAAGGCATCCTCCCTTACTGTCCCTGGTGATCCTCTTCCTATAGATGGTCTAGGTTGTCTGTGTTTTTCCTAAAATGTGTCCAGAACTGAATACAGTTTAGTAATATGACTAAGGAAGAATACATCTTACCTGCTTAGTCTTGGATCATAAGGCTTTCAATGTAACCTAAGATCCCATTAGTTTTAGAATGGGTGTAAGACACTGTTGATTTATATTGAGCTTCCAATCCACTAAAAGGGCCAGATATTCCCTAAATAAATTGCTATCTAACTGCACCTCCATTATCCTGAAGATAACTTTTTGAACCTAACTGTAAGATTTTTACATTTATACCTGTTCAATTTCATTTTATTAAATTTGGCCCAGCCTATTGAGACATTTTTGAATCTTGGCTTTGTCATCTAACATGTTAGCTATTGCTTCTAGATTGATGTCATCTGAAATTTGATAAGTACACCATCTGTCCCTTTATTCAAGTCATTGATAAAAATATTAAACAGCTCAGAGCTGAACACTGGTCCCTTGAGAGGGGAAGGGGTCTCAGATTTCATTAGAGACCTCCTTCTAAGATGACATTGACTTGAGGACTATTCATTAGGTGCTGCTATGGACCACTTCTGATTCCTTCTAAGTATACCATTACCTGCCCCACCTGTTTTCCTCCTTGCTGAGAATTGCATGAAAGGTTGTCAACTGTTCTGTATCTGCCAGATCAATAACCTTGTGGAAAAGTAGCTAGTGTTTATAAAGCACTTTAAATTTTACAAAGTGCTTTATATATGTTATTTCATTTGATCTTCAACAACCCTGAAAGGTAGGGGCATTATTATCCCCATTTTACAGAAGAGGAAACTGAGATTGAGGGAACTGTTAGGTGACTTGCCCAGAGTCCTCTAACTAAATGTTAGAGATAGGATTTTCACCTCAGGAGTCTTCTGGACTCCATATACATATCTCCATACATCACACTGATTAGGAAATTGGGTTAATCTGGCAAGACTTGTTTCTCAGAAAGTTTGCCTAGCTTGCTTTGTGAATTACATTTATTTTCCTATATATTCACTAACCATCCATTAATAATAGATTCTGAAATTTCCAAAGGGGTAGAGTGAAGCCCACTGGTTCAATTAAAATTCCATAGGAAGACTTCCCTGATCTCTCGTAATTCTAGTGCCTTTCCTCTTTTAATTACCTACAATTTATCCTGGGTATATTTAGATTCAGTTAGCACATAGCTCTCCATACATATAGACCCCCATTTGACTATGAGCTCTTTGAGGGCAGAGAATGCCTTTTGCCTTTTTTTACTTATCTCCACCTCTTAGTTAAGTACCTGACACATGGTAGATGCTTAATATATGTTTATAGACTGACTATAGTTGGTAAAATGTAATTTCTTCCATTTTAAAAAGAAAATTACAATACCATTTGCCTTTCTCTCATCCTAATGCACCTCTCTCATGCCCCATTCTCTTTCAAAATTCTGTGGAGATGGTTCAGCCATCCGTCACATTTATCAATCCTCTCACTCCTGTAGAACATAGCTCTTCTAGGCCCAGTGACTTGAATCCCCCAATGGCAGCTAAGTAGTCCTTTACAATCTCAAATAGGAGACTAGGATCATAGATTGAGAGCTAGAAGGGCCATAGAGATAATCAAATTTAACCCTCTCAATTTGCAAATGAGGGATCCAAGGCTCAGAGAGGATTTGATTTGCCCAACTTCAAACAGGTAGTTAATAGCAGAATCAGCATTTGAGTCCAGGTCATCTTATTCCAAACCCAATACTGTTTCCACTCTACCATGCTTCTCTTATCTTATATTTTACCTTATCTCTATTAGCCATTTTGTTTTGTTATTTTCAGTTCAAAGACTATTCATCTTGCCAGAAAAAGCAGAAATAAAGCAAATTTTGAATTCCTCTATTTTAACCTCTGTTAGTTGATGTGTTTCCATTCACCCTGATCAATCATCCTCTCTACTCTTTGATTCTCCACTTTTCCTCAACCTATAAAAAATTCCTTGTAGTAATCCTGAATTTTCTTCAATAGCCTCAGACCATCCTAAGAATTGATTCTGATATTCTTTTTTAATCAAATAAATGTTTTATTAATGCTTTTTTAAAAACATTATTGTCACTTTCCAGTGACTCCCTTAACTCCAAGAAAACATTAACTTGATCAAAGAATCGTTGTTGTTATTGTTGAGACATTTTTCAGTTATATATAACACTTTAAGACTCTTTTCAGATTTTCTTGAGAAAGATACTGAAGTGGTTTGTCATTTCCTTCTCCAGATCATTTTACAGATGAGGAAACTGAGGCAAATAGGGTTAATAAATAACTTGCCCAGAGTCACACTAGTAAATAGTCTTAGACAAGATTTGAACTCTAAAAGAGAAACCTTCTTTACTCCAGGCCCAGCTTTCAGGCAAAATAAATTCAGGAATTAGTCCTATCTGATAAATCTAAATTCCTTTCCTTATTCCCTAAAGTCCATCACCTCTCCACTGAAAAGGAGGCATGCTTCATCAACAGTACACTGAAGTCATGATTGGTTCTGATACCATTCTTAAAATATCTGTGTTGTTTTTGTATCATTAATCATCCTTGTTTCCATCTTCTGCATATATATTTTAATATTTTATTTCTCCCAATTACATGGAAAGATAATTTTAACATTCAATTTTTTTTTAATTTTGAGTTCCAAATTTTCTGTCTCCCTCCCTTCTCATCTCCCAGAAATAAGAAATTTGGTGTAGGTTATACATGTTCAATCACTGCATATATGGAGTTTTTGCACTCAATAGCATTTTTTTCCAATTACAAATAAAGATAACTTTCAACATTCATTTTTGTAAGATTTTGAGCTCCAAATTTTTTCCCTCCATCCCTTCTTTCTCCCCTCCCCAAGATAATAAATTTGTAGGCTTTTAAAAAATAAATTCCTTGTTCGTTTACTTCAGTCTTTTTTCAACAACTTCCCTTTTTCTTTTCAGAATGTTTCTCATTTGTCATCAAAATTTCAGTTCTTGAGACTTTCCTATCCTTCCTGGACTGACTTCTCCGTGTAGATCATGGGATTTTTCCTATCCTTTCCTTAAATCCTTTGAAATCTTCTCTCCAAAAATCTATGGTTCATGCCAGATGAACCTTCTTAAACACAAACTTTAAAATGAAGTGGTCACTTCCCCCAAGGTTCTCATCATTTCCACCCCAGCATCCAGTTCCTCCTCACTGGTGAGAACCAGGTCCTGAATAACAGTTCCCTTCATTGCTTCTTCCATCTTTTGAAAAATGAAATAATCATTAAGGTAAGTCAAGAAATTATCTCAGCTATCCTGCTTTGTATATCGAGAGCCTCAGCAGATGTCTTCCATCACTACTTCCCTACCAAGACCTAGTAATACCCAGGAGGCAAAATTTGCCTCCTGGAATTAGGAGTGCCAGTTCTTTGCTTTTTGTCCATATTTTGTTAATTTGTTAATAGACATAGGAGGCCTTATCTCTTTGCTTGGCTTTTGCCCCGTGTGAATTCCTGGGTAGCTTTACTGCTGTTCTTTCTACACTGTCTATATCCAATTGAGTAGATATATGCTGGAAGTTTTCTCTCTGACTTCTTTTCTAGTTTAATACTTTTTTGTTTAGATATGCAAGACTCCTGGTGTATACATATACATATGCATACATACACACACGTGTGTGTATATATATATATATATGCATATATATATATATATATATATATATATTTATATATATTACCAGTGGAAAGGAAGGCACTGGTTTAAAGAGAATGGAGGGCTGAAAGACAATCCAGATTCTCAGAAGAGGACTAGATAGTGAAGGGGTGGAAGTTTGGGAAAGAATTGTGAGAGGGTCCATGCTGCTTCCACAAAAAAGTGATCATTCTGGTCCCATCACTCCAACAGGGAGAGGGAAGAAAGAGAAGAGGGGAATGTTTCCAGGCATTTTTGAGTTAAATTAATCGGGTAGAGCAGGGGTGGGTAACCTTTTTTGGGTCATAGACTGCTCTGACAATTTAAGGAAGTCTATGAACCCATCTTCTCAGAATGTTTGCTGCCTACATTCAGATTCAAAGGAAATGCTAAGTTTCAGCTAGAGGTTAGTGAATTTCCACCCCCTCCAAGTTCAAGGACTCTCTGAAATCTGCCCACAGAACACTGGTTCTGTTTTAGAGAAGGGGGGAGATAGAACAGGGGTATCTATCAGACCTTTTAGCCAACGAAGGCGACTGGGCTTCTTCCTCAAGGCAGTGGGGAGGGGGAGAAGGTGGGACGGGGGGAAGGTGTGATGGGTCAAACCCCAGCCCATTCACCCCTTGGTTCTATCGGGTGCTCCGGAGTGGACTCTTAACATCACCCCCTCACATCGTCTGTGAATCTCTGGAGAAAAAATGAAACCCAAGGCGGGGGAAGGGCTGAGCTGGAGTCCTGGACTCAGCCCGCAGCCAGAGAACTCAGGAGCCCGGGTTCCTAGTGGAAGGAAGGAAGGGGTAAAGATTGCAGCAGTTCCCAGAAGAGCTCTCCTTCTGAGGGATGACCTGGGCTAGGGAAGGCCAGGAGAGCAGCTTTTAAAGGTTAGGGAAGTACACTCCAAAGGAATGGCCCCCCGTGGGAGAGAACAAGTGAGTCTGTCTCTGTGGACCTCTCCCCGTCTCAGGGATGGGGTGAGCTTCAGACCTCCGCCCCTCCCCCTCCCCCATATTATCCTGCACCAATCCCCGACCCCGGCCATACAGACAAGGTAAAGATGAAGTAGAGAACAGGCAGGAGAGAGGGGATGCTGCTCCCGGCTTCTGGGAGCTGCAGTGTGCCCATCCCCCAACCCCCTCCCAGCAATTTCTTGCCAATGTCTCTGGCAGTCCTGGGGGGGGGGAAGGGGGGATGTAGATCTGTGGGGGGATGGGAAGCTCAGGGGATACCCGGGGATGGAAAGGGAGGGGAGGCTAGTCTGAAGCCATGAACCGGTACAGTGAGGGCAGCCAGGAAGGGTGGGAGATTCCCCCAAAAATGAGGGCCTAGGGCACCAGGCGGTGGGGGGAGGGGAAGAGGGAGAGAGAGGGAGCAGCTTCTGCAGGGAGACACAGTCTGCAAAGACTCTTCTCCTGGCCAGCAATCTGGAGGCTGGTGCTGGACAGATGGGGGTTTTGGACACGGTGGCAAATGGACATGTGTTCCCCCAAAACGGGAGCTGAGTGTAGCCCTGCCTTGGCCCACAGCAATTCCTTCTATTCTCAGGACTGACCCAGCCAGGCTCGGTCCTATCCCAACCTTACACCTGGTCCCTCACACCTTCCTCACTGCCACCTCTAAAAAGCCCCCATAAAAAGCCTCATGAGAGGGATCCTTATCCCAGAGGAGTCACTGCTTTCTATCATGAAGGCACTGGACCCCAAGTTATCTTTGGAGGGGTACTGCCTTCTATGGTTCCAATGTCCATAGGTGCCCTGAGCACCTCTGGCCCCTTTCCCTGGGGCAGGTGGCCACCAGGCTGAGCAGCTGTATCTCAGCTTTCAGCATTTAATAGGTTTACCTACATGGGGGCAAATAATTTCCAGAGATCCCTTTAAGGGGGGGGGAACCCAACCCCTTTAAGAGGGAGGGGTCAGAGCCATAAAGGCTATAAAAAAAATCCAGCTTTCCTACTCTAACCACCCTTAGGGCTTTTCTTTGAAGGGAGTTAGGGGAAAGGACTAAGGTGTTTAGAGCCCCTGGTTCATTAATCCTTAAAGGGGGAAACACGTAGCTGCTTTCCACTGCCACCCTTTCTCCCCACAAGTATGGTTGTTCTCAGGATCTGCTGGGGTTCCAGGGTTTGCCACTGAAGCTAGGTGACCTTGAGGGCTTTTGGACCACTTCTTCTTGTCCAGAGTCTCAGGGGGGAATTTGGGGAATGAACAGCAGCCCCATTGAGTAGACTTCCAGGTGGGGGGGGGAGGAGAGGAGAAGAGGAGATCTCTCTTATGGTGGACGTGTGTGTTGCAGGGTCTGAATACCCGACAGAGCTCCGTGGGCACCCACAAGCGACTCACTGCCAGGGAGCAGCTGGGGGGAGGTGCCTGCCGGACCTGCATCTACCATAGGCTGCATGCAGAGCAGTCTGTCTCTTCTGGCTGCCAGTTCAGATGGGAGGGGCGGGGGAGGGGTGTTCACTGTGTTCCCCCAGCACTCCATGTTTTTTCCTTTCTGCATCTTCCCTTCTCAGCTCTCCTAGCCCTTCTCGTTGGCAGGGAGAGGAATGCTGGGAGTACTCTTTATCCCACCCTGGAGCCCACAGTGAATCCAACCTAGGGGAGGGGGGGGGGAGTTAACCCCCAGGGAAATCTAGTTAGTACCAATTTTCCTTTCTGACAGCCCCTGAAGTCCTTCTCTGTTTTGGTCTTGGGGGCTTTGGACTGGGAGGGGGAATTAGAGCCAAGAATCACTCCCTGTCATGCACCCTATGGTCTAGCCAATTTCATCCTTAGTCACTGGTGCTTTTGTACATGCCGTCCCCCATGCATGGAATGCCTTTCTTCCTCTTTTCTTCTCAGAATCCCTAGTTTCCTTCAAAAATCAGTTCACTTTCTACCTCCTACATAAGGTCTTTCCTGATTCCCACTCTGCCCCCACAACTAGTGAATCCCACCCTCCATAAAAATTCCATATTTATTTAGAATGTTTTTGTGTATACACATCTGACTCCCCAATAGAATGTAAGCTCCTTGAGGGCAGGAACTGCTTTGGTTTTGCCTTTTCATCCTGAGATCTCAGCACATATTATGTGCTTATTGATTAGGGGAGTTTAAGGTCTAAAGGAAGTTTTGGGATGGATGGAGCCTCTATAAGGACTCATGAGACTGAGGGATTCTGGGAGAGAAGGAAGGCCTTGAAAGGGGGGGGGGCTTCTCTCAAGTGTCTGCCCCATGGAAATCCTCACTGTCCTGGAAACCTTTTTAGAGACAAAGGAAAGTCAGGGAGAAAGGGAAGATAGGTCTCATTCTCTGCAGTGAACAAGGACAGTAGTAGAGGTGTCACAGGCTTTGGGGGGCATCTGCTTTCAACTAACTGCTGGAGGGATAACAGGTGCTCTTGGGGACTCTTTAATTATTTCTTTTGGATTCGAGGTTTTAGGCCATGAAGGCTTGGGGGGTGGGGAGGAGGATCAGAGTAACTTATGTAGGTGGAATGCCCTGGGCCTCAGCTCTTGGACTAAAGTTCAAAACTGTTCCCCCTCGGATGAAGCCTCCAGTAGATGTGCCATCTATATCAGGGCAGTGTGGGGGCGAGTTCCTCCAGAGGACATTCTCCGGTTGAGCGGGCTCACGGTCTGGAGTGGATTGCCATGCCTCCTGTGTCTCCCAACAAGAGCACTGCGGTGCTATTCCTTCTCCTTCAATTCGCCACAGAGTGGGGCATTGAGACTACACTGTCCGACACAGGAGGGGGAAAACAGTCTCTCCTCCCTAGTCCCCGCCACCATTGCCTGCGCCTAACCTGACCTTCCTGAAGCCAAGACTGAGCCCTCAGATACCAAGCCCCTCTAGCCCATACCTCATTTCAGATCCTTTCCCCTCCCCCACCCCCTCCCAAGTGGGAGCAGCTGCTGACAGGGAGCCTGTGTCTCCGAAATTTCCCTTCCCTTCCCCTCTCCTTCACTCCTAGTTCAGTTAAAGGCACAGGGGCACCGGGCTCTGCTGACTGCGGCGGTTTCTTCACCAACAATCCCTAACTGGGTGGGGGCAGGACTGGGGTTATCAGCCTACTCCCTAGTCCCCCGGGATGGGAGTAAGGGAGGGGCCGGGGAGTAGGTACAGCCTGTAGCTCAGCTAGAGTTAAGGAAGCTGCCTCTGGTTCAGAGGAGGACTTAATTTGGGACCTCGCCCTGAGGGGCAAATAGTGAAGAAAGGGAGAAATGCCTTAGTTTGCTTTGTGGGGGTGGGGTGGGGGGAGTATGTCTATTCACGGTTCGGGGGGAGGGGCTCAGTCGTCACTCTGTAGTGCTCCTGAGAGGATCGCAAAGGCTGAGGGATTAAGAATAACTCTGTACCCTCTCAGAGATCTCTAATGCCACATTCTTATCTCTCCAACCATACACTTCCCCTACTGAACCAACCCCTCCTTAAACCTGTCGGGCTGGGGATGGCAAAGACCCCAGCGTAGACTCCGGAAGATGAGGTGGGTGAGCATTTGGGGGGAGGGAGGCTGGGAAGAGGTGGCTGTCCTGATCGTTTTGGAACTCTCTTTGCGTGAAAGGAAAGGCTGTGAGAAGGCAGGAAGAGGGGAGAACTAGAAGAAAACAAGAGATTCGTAGTCAGAGGACCTGGGTTCCAAAACCCACTTTCATCGTCCATATATGACCTGGCAGAAATCACTCTCTTCACTTCAATTTCCTTACCTGTAAAAATGAGGGGGTTCATATACGACCTGGCAGAAATCACTCTCTTTACTTCAATTTCCTTATCTGTAAAAATGAAGGGGTTCGATTTGATGACCCCTAAAGGTCCTTCTCAGCGCCAAAAGGCACTTGCACATGAGCGCAAAACACCTATTTCCCAGACCTACAATGTGCGACTTTCCTGGGCCTCAGTTTCCTCACTTGAAAAATGAGGAGGTTGGGTCTTTAAGATTCCTTCCAGTGCAAAAATCTATGCTCCTATGATCCCCGCAGCCTCGGGAGGGTTGCTTAGGTTACTAGGAGGCTTGGTTTCTCCTGACCGAGTTCTTCGGGTGTTCCTCCCTCCCATGCCTGGGGCCCAGCGCATATTGCTCCCAGACCCGGGTCTTCCGACTGTCAGTGAATCTAGATTGTTCTTCGCCTCTCCCCTCCGCCTCGGCGTCTGGACTCCCCACCCGATCTGGGTAAGAGCGGGTGTTGGAGGTTAGAGACCTCGGCCACGCATAGCCTGAGCTCTGCCTCCTGTGCCCACCGGGTTGACTAGTCATGCTCAGGCTCCTGGGGACGTGTCTGTGTGTGAGGGGGGAGGGGAGCCAGGAATGTGTCTACACAGCTCTGACTCCCACCTGCCAAAATAACTGCATCTCGGCTTGGGGACTCTGAGGTAGCCCCGCTGAGACTAACACACTGCCCACCCCTTGTTTGGGGTGCTCTCCCAGTGACTCCCCTAGTGGGCTGATGGCGGGTAGGGAGTAGGTAGGAAGGGTGGTGGTGTTGGGGAACGCATATTTGCCTTAGCCGTAAGATAGAAATAGGTGAAGGCTAAGAAAAAAAAAAAAAAAAAAGCCAAGGAAGAGAGAGAATTAGGATCTGGAAGGGAGGGGGCTGTAAGGGGAGGGGTCAAGAAGGGAAAATTGGAGGGGGAGAATGAGCTTAGAAGGGGAGGGGGAAGCGGCGTGGCCAGGGGCTGACCTCACTGCAAGGGAAAGGAGACTGGTGCTAGGGGACGATGGAAGGGTGAGGCAGACTGGGCTCCCTGCAAAGGGGGCTCATCTCACTGGGGTCTGGGGTTCTTAATGCAGAAAGGGGCGTCCAATCTTGTTTCATTTCTTGCTGGGCTCCCTCTAGCTTAACCTCGGGCAGCAGGAGCCTGCGAGGGTGGGGTGTGTCCGTGCCTCCTGCAGTTTCCCTGGATGGGTGGCTGGGCGGGAGGGCGGGAGATGGAGGGGGTGGGGGGTGGGGGACGGGAAGGGGAATGCTAGCATGGAGGTGGGGGGCGCTACGTAAGACTTTCCAGGGGGCGAGCTTCTGGGGAGAGGGTCTTGGGGGTCGGCAGACTGGGGGGGTAAG
>JAJPUD010010829.1:0-58651 GCA_023553655.1 Myrmecobius fasciatus
AGACTCCATCTGTTTACACAGAAGGAAAAATAGGTAGAGCCTAACTTGTCTGTCAAAGGAGGCATTTTAATATGCCCTCAAAAGAGGCATGTCTCCCATGTCAGCACCAATTCCCTGTTAAGGTATTAGGACTTCCCTGAGAAGGGGCCCAAAATTTAGATTCCCCACCCATGAGCCTAGCCAGCTAGTTAGAAGAAAGTGCCATGTTTGGCATTGGCTGTCATTCTCCCAGAGATTAAGGAGATTAAAATGCTAATGCCCCTTGATCTGGGCTAGAGCAATATTAAGTCATGAAATGTGGTATAATCTGTCAGAAATCCTGCATAACTGTAGAATAAACAAGCTAAGGCTGGATTTACTCTTTGGGTTCAAAGCAGTGCTGGAAAGCTTTGTAAAAGTTGTTATCAGTGGATTGTGATTGAGGGAATGGGAGTCCTCCAAACTCCAGCAGACTCTTCTCTGCTTTTCTCCATGGCTGGTGGCTGGAGCCAGAATTTAGACTTGGTTTACTTAATGATGCAACTTAACCCTTGGGGAGGGGGGGGGGGATGCCATTCTTTGCTCCTTTTTCCTTCTATGTCACTCCCCACGCCCAAAATACACATATTGAATCATAGTTTTGGAGTTGGGACAGACATTAGAGGTTACCCAATTTAATTCCCTTACTGCATACCTGAGGAGATAAGATAGAGAAAGATTAGATGACTTGTTCAGAGTTGCATAGCTAGTATTTTCTGATTATATGTGAAGCATTGATGGGATAGTGGTTATCATAGCTACTTTCCAAGCAGTTGATTTGGGTTTGATTCCCAATCAATCAACATTTTTCTCCCACATTAGATTGTCCATTTCTTTGAAGGCAGGGACTACTTTTTGTCTCTTTTTGTATCCCTAGGCTTTAGCACAATGCCTGCTATGTAGTAAGCACTTAATGAATGTTTATTGATTTTCTAATATAATAACCACTTGAAATTTATTGTTGATGAAGTACCTAAGGTAGTTTATACCTAGGTTTTCCTGACTCTATCCACCATTTCATGCTGCTTCTGCCTCATCTATAATTTCATGTAAATAGGGGATTTGAACTCAGGTCTTTTCACTCCAAATCTTGAGCTTTATGTGTTTCTAACCTTAGTCACTGAACTCCATGTACTGATTATGAACAAACTCCCTGTCATACTCTTCCAATGAGATATATTATTAATGAGTTTTCAAAATACAATGGAAAAAACACTGACTCTAGTCAGGGGACCTGGCTTCAAATTCTTGATCTGCTTGTGTGATTTTTAACAAGTCTCAACCTTTCTGGGCCTCAGTTTCCTCGTTGTACAATGAAATTATTTTACTAGATGGTCTGTGAAGTCTCTTTCAGTTATAGACTTACAATTCTGTGATTCATAATTTAAAACTAGCTAGTTTTGGATCTCAAATCCAACTGGCTGTGGTTAAGTTTCTGATATTCAGTTTTCTCATTCTAAAAATTGGAAAGGGGTCTATAAATCATAAATTTTTTTTTAATAACAGTAGACTCTTGTTATTGATGAGGACTTTGGTGTTTTTATACAGCTTTCAATAGGTAGGAATAGGCACAACTTAATTTGGAGGGACATTATGTCAAAGGGATTGGAATCTTAGGAACCTGCCCTCACTTTCCCTCCCTTCCTCTCAAATCATTTCATATCTAGCAACCATTTGGATATTTAGCACCAGAAGTTTATGGGATTTGAATGTCCCAGAGGTGGCCTCGGAGACCCCTTGGTCTGACTTGACAAACAGCTTTATTATTGCTCCAGAGTTTAATGTCCACACAGGGTGCCTCTTGGCGCAAAGTACTGACTTTCTGGTGGTCCCAGAGCTGTTAAGGCTGTACAGCAATTCAGATTGTTCCATCAGGAATCCTGCAGAGGATTTGAAGTTTTAATTGAATTGGCTTTGGGCCCTTCATCCGATATACTTTTTTTTTTTTTTTTTTTGCTGGGGGAAGCTGAGGAATCACATATTGGGTCTTGTATAGACACTAGCCTTGTCTTCCAGTTGTGTCCCCAGGGCCAACTCCAGTAGTCTTGATCTACATCTTGCAACCAGAACTGGAAGGGAAAATGAGGCCTGTATTAAAGTGGAAGAGTGAGAGAATGAGATGAGTTTTGGGATGTAGCCTGTCTTCTCTTGTCATCAGACAAATGGGGAGGAAAGGATTCATGCCTGGATGTATTTGGGAAAACTTTCTAACAACTAAAGCTGTCTATAAGTAGAATGAATTGTCTCATGAGGCAGTAAGTTTCCAGTCAGTGGAGGCTTTCAAGTAAAGAGTGGATAATCATTTAGCACCAGTGGTGATTTATATTCAGGTACAGGTTGAACTAGGTTTTATTCAACAAATGCTAAATACCTATTATGTACAAAGCACCAAACACACACACACACACACACACACACGATCAATAAATAGTCTTTGTCTTCAAAAAGTTTACCTTAGAGATTCACTTTGAGGTCCCCTCTAGCTATGATATTTTGTGATTTGAGATTTTGTAGGATAGGTATCAGACATACTCAGTAGAACCAGAAGCTTCTTAAATGTTGTGATAGTCTAGGAAATATTTGGCCTCAGTCACTTATACCAAAATTTAGGTTTGATACAAGGAAAAACTTCAGCTTAAAACCATCTAGAAGTCTTTCTTCCCTCACTAAAAGCCTTTAAAGAGGAGCTGGAAAGATGTGATGGATGAGGATTGACAATCAAAACATAGGTAATTTTGGAGGGAAAAGTTTCAATTGAATGATCAAATCAGAAACCAGACTGCAGAGCATTTAAAAAGAGCATGAGAGAAGAGGAAGTGGGAGCATCAATAGTAGCCAGGACAGGGAAGAGAATATAGAATAAACACTAGCTTTTAGGTTAGATAAAGTGAGTGATTTTTAAGGATGTGGGTGGTGGTGGTGGCAACACAGACATATTTGTAGGCACCAGAGAAGCAGCCAATAACTTGAGATGTTATGAAGATTAGTGAAAGAGTGGGGATGATACACAAGACAGTTGGTTGGAATGGGTTCAAAGCTGTTTGTATCGAAGTTTTCCTTGGCAGGGAGAAGGGATGCCCCTTTGTGTGAGACCAAGTTGTGAAGGAGAAGATGGGGGAAAAGCATCAGAATGATGTGATGTGAGTAGGAACATGGAATGCTCGTTGAATAACTAAAGTTTTTTTTTTTTTTTTCAAGAAAATATGAGTAAATCTTCTGTTGACAGTGGGGTTAGGGATGCCATGGGAGGTTTGAGATGGGTTGAAAAGGTTTGGAATAACTGCAGTCATAAGTGAAATGGTGAATTAATCAGGGAATTCCCTGATGCAGTACCAAAGACCACTTGAGAATATGTGACATAAATTTGTATGAAAACAGTCAGCTTGGTTTTGTGTGTTTCTTGAAGAGGTAAGACTTCAGTGGGAGTAATCCAAGGGTTTGATGAGGCATGTTCAGCCAAAAAAACAAAAGAGGTAAAGGGCCAGTGTAGAGAATAGTGGAGATTTGGACTGACACACCAGAAATAGAGAAGGGAAGAGAATGCAGCCAGTGTCAGAGTAATGACCTGGAAAAGACCTAAGAGGTAAAGGATCAGATGTGGGATGCAAAGGAGACAAGCAGAAGGAGATAAAAGAAAAGGTTAGGGTCCTACGACAGAAGAACAAATGGATGGAATACTTTTTGGGGATTTGGAGAGAAGCAAGATCAAGGCTATGACCATATCTCGGTCTAAGGTGGAGTGAAAGAGGTCTTGGGAATTGGGTAGATTGAGTAACTAGGAAGTGGGAGTACTTAAGGGATTAGTAATATTTATACTAAAGTCCTCTAGATTTAAGGTAGAATTTGGGGTGGAAAGACATTATGTGAGCAAGGCACTGCATTTTTTTGAGGAGGAGAGAATGACCTGGGGCTTCATAGATGTTAGCTACCTGAATCTTGATTGAGCAATAAATTCAAAAAGTAAGTCTCCAAGGAGAGGTTATTGAAAGGAATATTCTAATTCCTCTACCATGACCAGTGAGTGAAGGGATACAGATAGAAGTACAAACTGGAAATGGAAAAAATTATCTCCTAATACATGATACTACTAATTTATTAGTCTGAAAGTCCTTTCTTTTCTTTCTTTTTTTTTTTTTTTAAGAATACTTAGATAACTACAGTACTAGCATCTGATGCTCTTCACTTGAGGTTTTCTATATAGGGATACATCCCTCAGATATGTAGTTAAAACTTTTAACAACCTGACCCTTTTCCCTTATTTCCAGTGTTTTTATGTCTTCAGATCATATTTGAATTCAGATCTTTCTGATTCGACATGAGCTCTGTCCACTGCACCATTTAGCTGCCCTACTTTAGTGATAGTGATGCATTAAATTTGTATTAGTGCTTTATAATTTGTAGAGCACTTTCATATTTGATAATCCTATGAAATTCTGTGAAATAAGACAAATCTTCCTATTTCCATTTTATATGAAGCTCAAAAGAATATTAGTGACTTTTTCAAGGTCCCCTAGATGTCAAAATCAACACTTCAAAACTTGAATTCATATTACAACAATGTCAGTACCCACTTAACCCCACTTGCATTTTCTCTTCAATTACAAATTACCAGAAGACAAAAAGTGTGTACTTGGTACAGGCAGATAGGGTATGTAGTGTATTTGAATTTTGCTGACAGTAGTTTTCTTCAACACTTCTAGTTCTCAGGGTTACTAAAAGTAGTTCAATGAGGGTGAAGTAATAAAGACAGAAATTGAAGGTACTAAGAATATGATTGCTGTTTTAACATTATTAAGGGTGTTGGTTGTTGTTTTTCATTCATTCTTGAAGAGGACCATGACATCAGGGAGGCGATACCATGATATGCAAGTGAATTGGATGTACATAAGGGACAGCTGTGCAAAGTCACCTGCCTTATTTTCACTTCCAGTTCTGGTTGCAAGATGTAGATCAAGACTACTGGAGTTGGCCCTGGAGACACAACTGGAAGACAAGGCTAGTGTCTATACAGGACCCAAACAAGGGATGTGCACAAACAGACCCTCAATTTAGATGGGGAAGAGAGGTATGGCAAGGCTAGTTGGAGTAGATATTTACATGAGAGGCAGCCACTAACTAGAAAAAGGTGGTCATCTAATATGTACCTGTTTTAAATTAGTTATTATTGCCTACTGGGTGCTAACCTTAGCTATTTCTGTGTGGCTGAAGGACTCTAAGAACTATCAAGAATCTTCTGAATTTTGCCATTGTGGGAGTTCCTCAATTGTTGCTCTTCCTCACTTGGAAGAGGGATCAGCATGGGAAATTTGTGCTTTAGTTGCCTTCTTTATAGGACAGCTTTCCATATTTGCCAAATGAATAAAGAGCAGTGAGGAGATAAGATTTTATTTTTTTTTAAGTTCAGGAAATCAAAAAGAGATTAAAAAAGAAAGAAGTGTAGGAAAAACAACCCTGGATTTTGTGCCAAAGGCCCTGGGTTCAAGTCTTGGCTCTACTATTTGCTGTGTATTTGACTTCATAAAGTTTCTTTTCCTTTTAGTGCCTGTATCGCCTTATATAAAAGGAATCAGTTGAACTAAGTGATTTGCAAAGTAACTTCACATTTGAAGTTTATGATCCAGTGAGGGGCTGGGCAATAGTTCCTTATGTTTGATTTCAAAGGCAAAACTCAGAAATCTTTGTCCAAAAAAATCTTTTTCTCTTGAAGCCAGGAACTGTGGCTAAGTGTGAGCTTGCTCCCCTCAAAGTCTGCCAAGTCAGCTCATCCAACAGCTGGTCCCCTTCTTGAGATGTCATAGAGCCAGATGTACATTTTGTTTCCCATGAGGCTGTTATCCCACAAGCAGTAGAATTTGTTCTAATTTAGTCATGCTTGGAAAGAATTGTACAGGCAGGCCTGGGTGGGGAAAAGAATTTGTCACTTTGTGCAAAAGTCCCCGAATATCCTTGGGCCCCATTGAGGTCTATTGAGAATATTGCTTACTAGAAAAGTGAGACAAAAGTAAAATAGATTTTGCTCTCAAGAAATGTACATCCTATTGGGAAATATTTTATATACACAGTGTATACAAAATACAAAGTATTTTCAAATGGTTTTGGGAAACCATTAGCAAACTGGGAGAATAAGAAAAGATCTGATAGGAAGTAGAGCGTGTGAGCTGAGTCTTGAAGTGTACTAGTGATTCCTAAAACCAGAAGTGACAGGAAAAATCAAGTTTACTCCAGGGGAATCTAGAGAAAAAAATAAACCTGTTAAAAGGCCATGGAGGCTGGAGATGGAACATAACATACAGAGCACAGGGAGGAATCCAGTTTGACTATAGCATAGAATGCACAAATGGAAGTTGTATACATACTCATCTGGAGAAGAAGTATGATCCACGTCTTTGGGGGGGAAAATTAACTTTATTGACTGAATTTTTGCCATTTCTGCAAAAGACAACAATCTGTGAGCAGTAACATCACAAGGGTATATGTCTGTGTAACTGTGTCTATTTGTGTAACTGTATCTATGTCCTTTGTATATTTGTGTATATATATCTATGTGTAGCTGTGTATGTGTGTATGTATAATATATTTTTCTTTGTGTATCTCTATTTGTGTATCTATCTCAATGTATCCATTTATATGTGCCTGTGCATTTGTGTGTGTCTGTGTCACTGTGCAATTAAGTCTTCTCTGACCAGTGAAGTTTTATGAGAGCCCAAGGAGGGCATCAGAAGATATCTCCTAACTTTTCTTTGCTGCAGCTTAGAACTTATAAATGTTCATAAGTGTTTCCTATTTCCTCCTTTTTCTTTTATTAAGCTGGAGGTTCCCTGAGGGTTGGATTGAAATGTTCTTTTTTATCCTAAACACTGCATGTGTGTGTGTGTCTGTGGGAGGGAGTTAATATGAGATGCTTAATTAAATAACTGTATCCCAGTGTCTCCATGTTGGGGATGGAGGAATGGGGTACAAATGGTGTGAATAGCAGCATCATTGTTAAAGAAAGAATCACAAGACCCTATTCAGACCAATGCTCATTCATTTCACACATGGAATTTAGGACCAGATGGAAGCTTAGTAATCATCAGTTCTCATTTTACAGATAAGGAAATAAAGATCTAGAGAAACAGAATGGCTCACCCAACAAAATAGTTTCGAACTCAAGGTTCAAACCTAGGTTCCTTAACTCTAAAGCCAGTTAGTACTCTTTCCACCATATTGTGGTATCCTCAGTCATTTGGAATTGTGTTCAGGGCTTTTAGCAAATTGTGTATATATATATATATATATACACAGTTCTCCCATGTTTGCTAATCTTTCAGCCTAAGGGCACAGGAGGAATTTAAGTGCTTACTTTGTGTTAAATATGCTTTATACATATCTCATTTTATCCTCACAACAGTCCTTGGAGGTAGGAACTAATAAACAAACAAACAAAAATAAATAAATAAATTATCATATATGATTTCCACTTTACAGTTGAAGAAACTGAGGTATACAGATGATTTGTACAGGCTCACAAGCTAATAAGTATCTGAAGCTGGATTTGAACTAAAGTTTTCCTGACTCTTGGCCCACTATTCAATCCATTGTGCCACTTAGAAACCCAGAATTTTCATAAAGTAAGACACCTTTATTAGTGGATCACTTTTCTGGCCATCTTGTTATAGGGCTGAATTTTATGGATTAGGGAAAGCCAGAGAGAGAGCTCTTTTGATCTCAGAGAACATTGTGAATCGTCAGTTGAGAATAGGCAAATGGATTTTATTAGAACCACTGTTCCCTGACATAAATTTTATTTTTTTTTATTAAAGCTTTTTATTTTCAAAACATACACATGGGTAATTTTTCAACATTGACCCTTGCAAAGCTTTCTGTTACAAATTTTTCCCTCCTTCTGCCTACCCCCTCCCCTAGAGAGTGGGGCGTCTAATACATGTTAATTATGTTAAAATACCTGACAAATTATTCTTGCATCTTTATCTTCAGACTTGTTGTTCAGTCATTTTTCAGTTGTGTCCAATTCTTTATGACCCTATTTAGGGTTTTCTTAAGGGGGAGATACTGGAGTAGTTTTCTATGTTTTTCTCCAGCTCATTTTATAGATGAGGAAACAGGTAAATAGGGTTAAATGACTTGTCCAGTGTCACACAAATAGTAAGTAACAGAGGATTTGAATTTAGGAAGATTGAGTTTTAGGCCTAGCACTCTTGTCTACTGTTCCACCTAGCTTCAGACTCAAAGGAAAAAAGTTAGACCAGGTAAAAATGGGAAGGTAGTAGTTAGGAGGCCTGGACTCCAGTCCTATATCCGCCCCTCTTCTCTGCCCTCGTTTTTATCCCGTCACATAGAGGGATTTGGACTTGGAGGCTCCCATGTTGTAGGAGATAAGTCTTACTGTCCCTCTGTGTTTGTTTGGATTCTGCAGAAACAAGTAGTCAAACCACAGACAGTACGTTTCTGAGGATTGATTGAGTAGAGCTCCTTCCTTTCATTCCATGTCTGGTTGTAGGTCCTAAGAGTAGATTACAAAATTAAATTTTCATCCTGAACCTGGACTAATAGGCAGAAAGGGGAATCTGTTTTGTTTAGTAATCGAGGCTTCTTAATTTATTTTCTTTTGGGTACTGGTCTGTAGAAGATGAATATGGGGGGCAATTTAAATATGTCAGATACTTGATAAGAGTCAGTTTTCATTTGTAGAAGAAATAAAACTTCCTAAATGAATGTGTAGATTCACATTGGGGGGGGGACCAATTTAAATAAGATGTTTAATAAGAATCATTTCTCATTTGTAAAAGAACTAAAACTTCCTAAATGAATGTGGAAGGAATGAGGTTTCTTATGTGTGCTTTAAAATAATTATTCCAAAGCAAAAATTATTCTCAGCAGGATATTTGGTTTGATTTGAGTTTCTGAAATGGCTAGTGGTGGTTATCAAAAGGACCAGCTGGAGACCCATAAGTCTTTATTCTTCCAGTCCTCAACTTCACTCCCTAAAGGGTTCTCACAATATCCTAGGCTTAAGCCTTTTTTTAAAAAGGTGAGGGAAATTTCCGAGAGTTGAGCCTTTCCATTGACTAGGGTGTGGGGGATGCCTAATCAAGGGAGATTTGAGGAGAGATATGAAGCCCAGAGCTAAGAGGCCAAGTCCAGATCCTGAAGAAAATCTCTCCCAGACCCACTGACAGATGGAAACAATTTTCAGTCACGTGGGTCAGGTCTGAACCACTGCCCCTAGAAAAAGACTCAGGAAGCAGACCCCCAAAAAGCCACATGATCTTAAGCCAGATGTAGTTTTCTTTCTTTGTTTATTTAAGGATGCTATAAATTCAAGGAATAATATTTGGGTGGGGGGTGGAAAGGTGGGAAGTAGAGGGTAGGGGGATGTGAGGAGAGGGGAATAGAGCAAAAGCATAATCCCTGAAGCCTTCCAGAGCCAGGTCAGAAAATCCAAAATGAACTTGTAGTCTCCCCTCCTCCAACACATTTTGTGGTTCCTTTAGGCTGGGAAGCATGCCTGAGTGCCCTTCTGTTTCCTTTTTTAAAGGGTAGGTGGTGGGCTGAACAAATAATAAGTGTTTTAAAAGCTTACATAATTCTCTACATACTTTTTTTTTTTTTTTTGGTCATTGTAATAACCCTTATAAGAGTAGGCATCATGTCCCCCATCTTGTGGTTTAGGAAGAAGGTGTTGGGCTGTGGTCACAAAGCTAGTGAATGTCTAAAGTGGGATTAATTTATTAAGCACCTATTAGTTCACTTAGTAAGCCCTGGGGATAAAAAAATAAAATTGAAACTATCCCTGCTCCCAATGAATTTATGTTCTTTTGGACCCTGCTACTAGTCTGGAGGATGGAAAAGGGATATCCTCTAACCTGCCATCCCCATCCAGATAAATTTGTGTCTGCACATAATCACATATTTGCCTTGAGATTTAAGTGACATAATTGGTTCATCACTTTCCTTCATTTGTATTCTCAACCTGTCCCCCCACTTCTGCTTAACAAGACATCTTTGGCAATGTGGATAAAGACCTGGTTTAAAATCCAGAAAGGTGATACATACCTGCTATGTATATAATATATCATCTATATATGTATATATGATATGTATACCTGCTTGGGTCAAGTCCCTTAAAGTCTCCCTTTTTTCTTTTTCTTTCTTTGCTGAGGCAGGCAATTAGGGTCACACAGCTAGAAAGTATTAAGTGTCTGAGTTCATATTTGAACTCAGGTCCTCCTGACTTCAGGACTGGTGCTCTATCCACTGGGCCACTTAGCTGCCCCTTAATTTCTCATTTTTTAGGCATCTCTTTAATGTTATACTTTGAAGAGAAAGTGCTGATCTGCATTGTCAGAGAAATTTCCTCAGGCAAGAGTTTTGCAGTGAAATCATTGGTCCAGTCTGTACCTTATCCTTGCCAACATTGTATTCTGGCAAGTTTGGAGTGGAGAGGTAGGAGTTAATGGGGTGGGGGAATAATGCAAGTAAGCAAGACCCTAAGGCCTGGCTTTAGGACTGGGTTTTTCTGGATCTCAGTCTTTCTAACTACTTTAGGTAGCCAAAACCCAAAAATATCCTTCACCACACACAGAGACATACTTTATTTTAAAATTTCTAAAATGGCGGTCTGGTTTAGAAAATGCCTTAATCCCCGAGCTCTTTCTGAGGACCGCTCAATGGTTAATACCAGGGGTGCCAAAGTTTCTTGAGGAAGCTGTTTTTCATACCAGAGAACTGATTAAGTGATGATAAACAGCCCACCACATCCGGAACAGCCTGAAGCCCAGGTGGTAGGCAAGCATACAGCTCATCTCTAGACTGAAACATGTGTGATCTATATTGTGCAGAGAACAGAAAGCTGGGAAAAGGAAAAGGTCACTGGGACTGTGGAACACATATCTCACCCTCTCAAAACCACCTACCCCCTTGTACTTTCCAAGCAAGATCCCAATGTGCTGGGGTGCACGCCGAGGAGGTCGGGGGTTGTTGGGGAACAGACAGGAAAACAAAGTGACAGAACATCCTGTGTGGTCTCTTCTCTTTAAACTTTTCTAAAGGGAACAGTAAGGCCCTGAATCAACAGTCAGGGTAGAGCAAAGAAAGCTCATCAGCCAGGGAAACTGCAGGGAATTAGATTATGGGTATAGGTGGGAAAGGAAAAGGAAGATGCATAAAACTCAATACAGCACATGTTTAAGTGGGAGTTAAGCACATGTACTTGGCAGCATGAGCTCATGGATAGAAGGCTAGGTTCAATCCCTGCCTCTCATACTAGCCGTCTGTGTGATCATGGGTAAAATAATTAACTACATTTTGGATTGTAAATTACAGGGCAGTTGTCAATATGTATTGGTGAAGGGAGTTTGCACACTGAAAATTTCAAAAATGACATCACAAGCCCACATTTAAAAAAAATTAAAAAAAAGCAAAATACTGTGCTAAGTTCTGATGGTACAAAAACTAAAATGGCTCCCCTCAAAGAGTTTACATTCTACTAAGATAGATTACAACCTGTACACAGTGATTCAGTAGAGTATTTAGAAGAAGAGAGCACCAGCTTTGAATCTTCCTGATTCATGGAAATCTTGAGAGAGCAAGTAGCTTCTCTGCTAAGCCTTGAAGTAAAATGAAGCAGTGGAAATAGCTGTCCCCTGAGATCTTTCAGCATCTCCAAAGCAGTCAGCAGATGATTCTGAGAGAGGAGATGAAAAAGAGAAGGAATATGATCCAGGTGTGTGGAGAGCAGCTTGTGGGGCAAAAGTAGGGTCACACAGAAACTCTATACCTTGAAATCTAGCTGAGTTTGGAGGGGGCTAACAGTTAAGCAGGGCTGAAGTCCAAACAGCAAGCCATAGGGTCAGCATGTGTTTCTGAATTCTCCACACAGATTAAAGGGGTGTGTATTTCTGTATGTTGTGTGCAGAAATAAATCTAAGAGAATGACAGTGTTTATCACCCAGGTTCTATGATTTTGCTGCATCCTTGATGAAGTTGGTAAATAAATCCCTGAACAGTCACATCTCACTGAGACCTGATGTTTGTCATCTTTCTGCTTACTCCCACATCTTTTTTATTTTGCAGAAAGTGGACATGGGTTAAGAGAATGTCATTTTGTTGTTGTTGTTTTATCACCTAGCCTCCCGCTTCTGATCTACAGACCACAGTGGTGTAAGGTCATTTCTATAAGACCACTTCACATTTCACTTATCTTCCATAGCTTGCTCTCTTGAACTCTCTTCCAACCAAGTTGGGCGACTTGGTTTCTAGATGTTTTGCATTTCCTTCTGCCTCATATTTGGGAGAGCAGTTTTACCTGGTGTGCCTGGGTTATATTCTTTTCCTATCCCTGCTTGTTGAAATACTTTTTTTCTGAAAGACTCAACTTTTAAAATACCTCTTCCATGAGGCTTTCTGTTTGTTCCCCTTTTCCTCTTCTCAGCTAATGCCTTCCTCATATTTCTAACAGAATTTTGAACTTTTGCTTTTGTACTTACCATATTCTGCCCTTCATCATATTATGAAACTATTTGTATGTGTGTTGTTTCCTTTTGTTTCTGGGTAAGGGTTAGCTAAGGCTGGTCCGATGATTAAGGTTTAGTATTAGAATCAAAGAAATACTCATAGTCTATAAGATGCCAAAAAGTAGATTTTCCTATACTGAGGGGCCAAAAACCGTACAATTATCAAATCAAATGAATGCTGCTTCCCTTCCACATCTACATTTGTCTAGACAACATTAAGTCAAGAAGATGCCAATCAGGACGTAGACATGGGCTAACATTCCTGTGAATCACCTCCTCAGAGTATGGTACTTATACCTCAAGCAACAAGGAAGCCACATTAGGGATTCAAGACTTAGGACTTCCTTGCAACCTTAAATAGAGACCAGTCCAGACTCCATAAAACAGATTCTACTTCTATCACACCCTCATACCCTTTAGTTAAATCAAGAGCTGCTTGAAGGTGGTACTATATAGTTGTTTTTGGTTTTTATCTTTGTATTACCAGAACCTAGAATAAGGTTTTTTATAGAGTAAGCATTTACTATTTGTTAAATTAAATCATAAGCTTACTAGTCTTAAAACATTCTTGTAAATAATTCTTTACTTTCTCAGAATACGTAAAGAAGAGGTATCTTAGGAAAATCACTGGGAGAAAAAAAGCTTTACAGGTCTCCCACTACTCATGGTTTTATGATCTGAGAAGCAGGATCATCTATTCCCTGTCAAAGGAACAGCTTCAGTGCACCTTTTCAAGTGAAGTTTATATCTAATCAGGATGACAACAAGCGCGCACACGGCGCGCACACACACACACATAAAATAAATCTGAAAAGAATACAAAGTAAATACAAGATAGTTTGGGAGGTATAAGCAGTTAGAATGATGGGAAAAGCATCTACTTACTCCCAAATGGATCATTCACTAAATGCCAGAATTTTTTTGTTGTTATTGTTTAGTTATTTAAATAATGTCTGACTCTTTGTGACCATATATGAGAAAGATACTGGAGTAGTTTGCCATTTCCTTCTCTAGCTCATTTTAAAGATGAGGAAACTGAGGCAACCAGTGTTAAGTCGCTTGCCCAGAATTCTTAATTATAGTAATAATGTTGAATAATAAGGAAAAAAAGAGATTGTCTTCATTCTTCCTCCAGGGATCATGACAAGTTTGAACAAAAGACTGAGTCAAATAAATGAAATTAAGTAGGGCTAAAATATTAGATCTTGGGTACAAAAAATATTTTTGCAAGTACAAGTTTGTCCAAAAAACAAAGATATAGGGACTTTATTGGTCTGTATTCATTTTATATGATGGAACTCTTCCCCCCCCCAAAAAAAAAAATCTGATTTAATCCTCAATTGCATTGAAACATTTATCTTGACATCTGTAGGATTGTCAAGTTCTAGGTACCACAATTTAAGAAAGTTAATGATAAACTGAAAAGCACCTAAAGGAAGGCAACTAGATGGGCCTTGAGATTAAGTCATTTGAGGATCATTTGAAGAAATATAGCATATTTAGCCTGGAAAGAGAAGATGTAGAGGAAGAATAGTAACCCTATAGTGTAAAGGAGTGAATTAGACTTATTCTTTTTGGCTCTAGAGGGCAGAGCAATGGTTAAAACTTAGAAAGAAGGAAATTCAGTTTAGATATATAAAACTTCCTTAAAAAGCTGTCCAAAAATGAAATAGAGTACCTTAAGATTAAGATATTTCTTCTTCTTGAAGATCTCTAAAAGAGCTTTAAAAGAAGCTAGATGGCCACTTAAAGTTAATAGTGGAGATTTCTTCTGGGCATGGGTTGGATTAGATGGAAACTAATTTGAAATAATGAAAACTAATTCCAGTTTTCTGTTGCTATGATTTTGTGATTCTTTGACACATTTATCAGTAGTACTTAATGAGGGCCTAGGAGTAGGGTGAAAGTGATGATATGGGAAAGATGGAGGTGTAGAAGCCACAAGACTTGGTAAAAGATTGAATATGATTATATATGTGTATGTATATATATATGCATATATATACACATACATACATACACACACACTTGTGTGTGTGTGCATGTGCATGTGTGTAAATGAGGGCATTTTCAAACCAGAGTGAATGGAAGAATGGTAGTGCCCTTGACTGAAGAAGGGAAGTTTGGAAGAGTGTTCTTTACACTCTTTGGGTAAGATAGAGAGTTCTGTTTTGGATATATGAAGTTTGAATTATCAGATCCTAAATGTTTAATAGGCAGTTAATCTGATACAGGAACCCATGCAAAAGATTATATTTGTAGCTGTGTCCTAGTTTGCAGCTACAAGTAGTATAGTAGCCAGAAGCCAATTTTTTTCTAATCCAGTGTCTAGTTTTTATGTCTTACTTTGCAGTTTTTCCTCATTAGTGGGGAATTTGCCCACTAGAAAGCAGATTCATCTTCCCACTTGAGTCTCTGGACTTCTCTGCCAGCTGCCTACCTTAGAGAATCCTGTACCCTGAAATGCTGCTCTCCTGATGGGTGATTGCCTTCCTGGGTTATTCATTCATTAGGAACCCCAGCCATGCTTTATTTCATTTCATTTCATTCCTAATTTGACTCTCTTAATTTCTTTTCCTCCACTAGCTTTTTTCCCTGCTTCCTCCATCCTAGTTTGTTGCATTAGAATGCAAGCTCCCTTGAGGTTAGGGGTTATTATGTTTGTATTTGTATCCCCAGTGCTTAGTGCAGTGCTTGGTATGTAATAATAAATGGCTGTCTATACATTTCTATTCCTATCTTTCTTTCTCCATTTGCTTTGGTAAATCCTAATGACAGCAAAGATTATTTTCACCTATCCTTAAACATGAGAGAACCAGATTCTCTGGCCAGTTCTGGATCTTGTGGCTTCCTGAGTGTCTTTATTTTCTAATGAATCCTTCTTTACTCTGATTATTTCTCTTGGCTTTTGACTTTGCTTGTGTAGGACCTTTGTGACTAGACCCAGCAGATAGAGACTCTCATTACCTTTCCTCAGGTTAGTGGACATCAGGATTTTCCTATAGAATGAATGAAGATACACAGGCAGACTTTTCTCCCCATGGACTGAGATTCTTTGAGCGCCCATGGAGTCTCACCAGATGTAGTCAAGTGAGAATTATGCCATATAATTAGGTTTCAAATCTCATATATGTTGTTTTCACTTCTCTTGTAGACATAGTGACACC
Organism: Myrmecobius fasciatus; assembly: GCA_023553655.1. Taxonomy (NCBI): domain Eukaryota; kingdom Metazoa; phylum Chordata; class Mammalia; order Dasyuromorphia; family Myrmecobiidae; genus Myrmecobius; species Myrmecobius fasciatus. Next base: position 15,701 of record JAJPUD010010829.1, read on the forward strand.
CAGAGAGAGCACTATTCTGCAAGCTAGAGAAGTGCAAATAGTTTCTAATAACATGCCAAGTGACTGCCATTCACCACAACAACTGGAATGAAGGTTTTCAAAGAGTTTAAAAATGAGGCAGCTTGATCCATTTCTCCTACTCGTTTTAATTCCTTCATTTGCTAGCAAATGAGTGATTATGTGGTAACCCATTCTACTCTAGACAGTAGAAAAGGAAAAGATTTCCATGTACAAACAAAAAAAAAGAAAGAAAGGAGTTATTAAAGGATATTCTATAGAGCCATGAAACTTTTTGGGGGTGGGCTGGAAATAGGAATTGAGACATTGTCGTCCCCCTAAATCGTCATTCTGTGTGTATGTGGGTGGGGGGGTCATTCTGTGGATGGGAAAGGGGAATGAGATGGTAGGAAAAGGAGAGGTTGCCCATAGGATGGTTTCCCAGCTTTTCCTTTTTGTGCAGAAAAAGTCTAATATCTGACATGTTAGAGATATTATCTCCTCCTGCGTTCTGGGATGGTAATTGAACAATCAGGGGTTACTTTTTCTTTTTTCTTTGAGAAAGTAAGTACTTGGGGGAATGAGAAAATGAGATCAATCTGTTTCCATCTACTCAGAATTAACTAATGAGGTTAATGTGTGAAGAATCTTTCTTATGACATGAGATCTTTTGAGCCCTGAAGGGACATATCTATGATGTTTTAGTGTGGGAAAAAAAAGGGAGACTTACTCTAATATTTTGAAGGGTGAAAACAAAAGTTAGCAAAAAGCAAGATACTAGCCAATTGATATGGTAATGAATCTTCCCAGGAAATAAATTCCAAAGGGTATGTTGGGTAGATGACTTTAGGTTGTGTTCTCAGATTAAGGATCCAGATAGATGTCTTATGAAAGGGAATGTGGCTTTTCCACTCAGTATTTCTTTCTATATGAGAATGCTAACAGATTCTATACAAGTGAGGAAATATACTTCCAACATAACATAAGATCCTAATAAAGATGGAAGGAGGCTTTAATTATTAATGCAAGTGTATAAATTTATATATATATATATATGTCCTGTAGCAAATAGTATTGATTCATTTACATTTTCCAAAGAAATTATGGAATTTTCCGTTTTTAAGTCCTAAGAAGTAAACATATCCTTATAAGTATCATAGAAGGGTCACAAAAATCATAAACCAGATATTGAAATTACCCTACCATCTAAGCTTAACAAAGGATAATTATTAAAATATGAAGCTGCCAGATCTCAGCATTGTTAGTGTTAATTTATTGATTACTAGTCACCACTTCCTTGTCCTGCTTAACTAAGTTTATCTTAATTACTTCTTTAATTATTTTCACATTATGAATTTAAAGCTGCTTTTTGTGCTGCTTGTGCTTTGCACCTAAATTACTAGTTATTATTAACAAGTTCTCTTCGTAACACAACCAATTTTGTTTCCCTGGGCTTATATTTGCCTTTATAAAACTAGAATGATACTACTGACTGTAATTTCTTTATTTGATAGCTCCTATTCTTCCTTTTATGCTTTTGATATTGGTATATAGGGATGATTTTCCTTTAGGTATCACTGAGGACAAATATTATCTTCTATATGTTACAAAGCAAGTTAATAACGATAACTACTAGTGAAAGAACACAGTAAGAAGACCTGTTGGTTTTTAGTGTGTTGCTCAGTATGAGAAACAGTAAGTACTATGAGTCAAACTATCGAGGCGTCTTTTTAAAGGGGACAGGAGCTCGACCTGTTATTTCATGTGCATTTCCTGTTAAGGAAATTCCCTCTACTAATACAGGTTAACACCTAACAAGGGTGAGGAATGAGGCAAAGCCTTAATTATTAATATGTGTATAAATTTGCATGCACACACATACATAAATATTTTTTCTTCTGCCATGTAGTCCGAAAGAATTGCCTTGTCTATTGAGATGTTCAGTGCCTTTCTAGAGTTAGCAAATGTGTTAGAGACAGTTTGAACCCACATCATCTTAGCTTTGAGACCAGCTTTTTATCCTCTATGTCATGCTATTATATTTTGTAGAACTAGATCAAATAATAGCAAAATTCAACTGAAGAAAGAATAGATCAGATGTCTCAAGGGAAATAATAGGAACTTATAGGAATGAATGGGACTTAGGATGACCAGATATCAAACCAAACTATAAAGCAATAACTATCAAAACTATTTGGTGCTGTTTTAAAAAACGGAAAAATTGATTGGTGGAACAGATTAGATAAGACAAAGCCCAAAACAATGTGTTCTGTAAAACCATGAGCATGCATTATTGGACTAAGTATTCTCTATTAGATAAAGACTACTTGGAAAACCAAAAAGTTGAACAGAATTTACAGTTAGACCACTGTTGTAAACCTTTTAGCACAGTAAGCTCCAAATGGATATAATGACTTCATTTTAGAATGTCTGTCTGTCGGTCTGTCTGTCTCTCCCCCCCCCCCCCCCCCGGCCTTCCCCAAGACAATCTTTTGTAACAAAGAATAAAAAGGAACATTGAAGGGAAAAAGCAAAACTAACTAGCACATCACACAAGTCTGACAGTACATGCAGTGTTTCACACCCATAATCCCCCACCTCTGAAAAGAGAATGATGTATATTTTCTGATCTTTTCTTTGAGGTCACACTTGGTGATTATGATTAATTCCTTTGTTTATTCTTTTCTCACTTATATTGCTGCATTCATTTTGCATATTTAATTAATTTACCACTCTGAATTCTTATTCATTATTTCATATAGTGCTTTAATTAAATCCATATACTATAATTTGTCCGTTTTTTAAATCAATGAGCATCTGAGTTTCATTTCCAGTGTCTTTCTTTTTTCTCTCCACAGCTTCAGAGGCAATTCCTAGTCATACCAGCATTATGGCAGACAACTCCAGAGATGCTGGGCTAAAGCAAGCCCTCCCCCAGAGGAATGAGAAGGCCACTCTTGACTTTGGCTATGTGGGAATTGATGCCATCCTTGAGCAGATGAGGCGGAAAGCCATGAAGCAGGGCTTTGAATTCAACATCATGGTGGTTGGTGCGTCTTGTCTTCCCCCTACTCTTACCTTATCTTACTCTTATCCAGACCGAATTTTGTTTGAGATAGTTGAGTTACTTGCTAAGAATATAATAATATTAATGATAACAAAAATAATAACACTAATACTAACAATGTATAAAATATTGTGTTATTACCACGCTTGGTAATAATGTTAGTGTATTTAATACCCACAAGAGATCTATTCTCTTTGAAATGTGTTATTAACACAGTAATGTTGAGAGCAGTTATTATAAAACATGGCAATTTTCCAGAGACAGTCCATCATGGCTCTGTTTAGTCTTAAGTTCATTATAAGTCGTCTCTCCTAAATAGAACTAATAGTGGCTTACAAATTAAAGAGGAGTCAAACTAAAACATCTTATTAACCAGTTGGTGTATATGGATGACATCCAGTGTTTTGTACAGTCCCTAGCACATAGTAGTGCTTAATAATTGCATATTGGCTGATTGACTATATGATTCTACTGAAAAACACAATCTACCTTCTTCTCATGGAATCTTTCTCCATTGATATAAGAATATTTTTTGAATTTAATAAGTGTAAGATTCTTAACACACCAAAGGAAAGACAGAAATTGAAGGCTTTGAACTTGAATCCAAAGGTCTCATTGAACCAGGGGATGAAGTTTATCTGTAAATATACCTTGATCTCATCTAGGGATTACACTAAACATAAATTAAATATAAAATAAAAATAATATAAGCATATATTAAACATAAAGATATCAAAGGGAAGGCTGTGGCTATTAAAAGACTTATTGGAATTCTAAAATCAAAGCACATTTGATGCAATTAGCACCTAGACAATACCAGTTCATATTTCAGAAAATGTAAAAGGTACCATGACAGTTTTGAGATACATGTTAACAAAAAACCATATAACAACAGCAAAACACAGGACCCATACTCTAAGGCAGTTAGAGAGGATTAGGGCTTTGTACCAAAAAAGGAGGAAGAGGGTTGATAGAAATTCTTAAGTCACTTAATAAACAAGTCAAAAACCCACAGAAATACTTTTTGTAACAAGCATATATCACTTCATTGAGCAGTAGAAAAGACTGATAATATATATACATTGTTGCATTTGTCTAATGTAATAAAAAATGGTTTACTTCTGACTGGAGCCTTAAAAGCAACTAAGATCCAAGAGTGGAATCAAAAGGTCCTATATGGATGAAATCCACTTGAATTTAGAAAGCAGAATGTCAACAAAGAAGCATCTAATGAATGCCCAAGTCCTGTGGATTTTGTTTGTGGAAACCAGTAGGGTTTTTGGTGTCAATTCAGGTCATGTCACTGCCAGCAAATCAATATAGATTAATGCAAGGATACAAAAGAAACTTTAACACATCAGTGCAGACTGGAAAAATTTATCACAGACCCAGTAAATAGCAAGGTATCACCTGGTCCCTGGAATTTTACATCAAAAGCTTGGTATCTGTCATAGATTGAAAAATCAACAAATCCCTATACCAAAAATATCTAAAAAAATACTTGAAAACTCGATTGGAAATGGACCCTTAACATACATAGAACTGTTATCCCATACATAACATGGATCTGTAAAAATTTGAATAAGTTTCTTAATAGGTGTCAATATATGAAAAATGTCACAGAAAAAGCTTTCAAAATACAGAGATTTGACAGAAGAAACCAAAATCATGTAGGGATATAATAAGATATGTATTATCATTATTGCAATAATAGTTAGCATTTGTGTAATGTCTACTTTGTACTCAGCATGCTGCTAAGCAGTTTACAAACATTACTTCATTAATGCTATTATTATCCCCATTTTGTAGTTGAGGAAACTGAGGTAAGAAGTTAAATGACTTTCCTGGGGACACCCATCCATTTAATGCCTGAGAACTGATTTAAACTCAGATCTTCTCAACTCTAGATTTAATGCCACCTAGCTGCTCTGTCATCATTGTTATTCTGAACTCTATTATAAGTGTATGAGTAATGCTTTCAGTGAGATAAAAGATGATAAGCTTATATCCTAGTACTTTTATTCAGACTTAAAAAAAATTATTTGACCCATTTATGTAATAATTCTTAGGATGGTGACTTGTCTCTGAATTATTTCTATCCAAACTGAATTGCAAAAACATGAGAACTATTATATTCCAAATATAAACCCCAAGTGTATTTTAGAATTCAATAAACACATTGTATTGAAACCAGAGCATCATTACAGACAGAATTGTAGCCTACAACCACCCAGACACAGCACGGATCCATAAAAATTTAAGAACACAGTTTTAAAATTGAATTTGTCCTACTCACTATTCATAATCTTCAGTTACATTAAATGGAAAGCTTTCAAAATATGGAGACACATCAGAAAAAATTAAAATCCTGTGGGGAGGATGAGGTATATGTCATCCTTCTTGTCCTATCTGCTTTTCAGGTTATTCCAAAGATATTTCCAATGAATGGAAGCAAAGATGCTTCCAGAGAAGATGAGCTGACATTCCAACACTCATTTCAGGGACAGTCTTTTTTAATAACCTCTATAATACTAAGCAGAACTAATTTAGCAGAATACTAAGTGTAAGATAACAGGATAGCAACTTGTCCTTGGAGTGCTTCTCCCAAATGTTCATCATAATATGAGAATGAAATGTGATTCTAACAAGGACGGCAGTAGTAACTGACATTTATATAATGTTTTAAGATGTGCAAAGCACTTTACATCTATTGTCTCATTTGATGTTCATAAAAATCCTGGGAGGTAAGTGATAAAGATCTCATATCCATTTTGAAGATGAAGAAACTGAGGCTAAGTTTACACAAGCAGATAAGGGGGACCAAACTAGGATAGTGAGACTAGAGAGGGGGAGAGACTGGAGGGGAAGAGAGGGAAGAGAGAAAGGGGAGAAGGGAAAAGGGAGAGGGGGGAAACGGGGAAGGGCAGGAGGAAAGGAAGGGAAAAGAAGATGAGAATAAAGTCAAGATGACTTCAGGGTTGTGAACCTGGGTGAATGGAAACTGGTTTCAACAGAAAGAGGGAAAGTATGGAGGAAGATTGGGGTTATTATATCTGTCCTATAGGTTTTCCCCTAATAATTCAAAAGAAAATGGGAAATCTAGTGCTGGGATTTGAAACTGACCATCTCTGATATTCTCCACCCCCAACCCCACCTCTACATACACACCCAGTTGTGGACTTAATAGTTCTCAGTAATCTGAAGCAGTTTTGCTTTGCATTGAGGCTGGCTAAGAAGTAAAGACATTTAGACCCTTCCTGGGGCCCCAAGGCCCAAGAGAGCTTACAGGAAATACTGTGGCTAGTGGAAGGAGGTGGTCACTAAAAAGAATAAAGGTCAGGGTTCAGTTTGGCTGAAAATGTAAATGATCTGGTGGAGGGGGAGGAATGTAGCTTATGACTCTTTTTCAGTGTTTAAGTTATATATATATATATATAATTTTTTTTCGCACAATTTGCTTTGTTGACAATTTATTGTTTGCTTACCTGACTCTTTTACATGTCTTACTCAAGTGTTTGGTTTTAATTCTTTGGGTATATATTGGCCCAGCTAAACTCTGAAACCCTTCAACATGGAGATTATAATTCTTAATTCTTGTGCACTAAGCATTTCTTACATTCTCAAGGGAAAAAAAATTACATGTGACCCTTTTAGAGATACTTGTTGCATTTTTTGCTTTGACTCCATCATTATTTTTTTGAGCCTTTAACTCAGATTTAAAGCAAGACATTTAGGGATTTGGCCTAGCATTCTCTGTTAAGTGTCTGATCCTTCCTTAATCCTAAAGCCAGGGTTTTTCTTCTCCTCCCTCCCCCAAAGAAATATCAATGGGATAAAATACACCATTCATGAGGAAACTGCATCTGTTGGTGGTATTTGACATGATCCATCTTCCAGTAAGGAATGTTGTGAGTTTGAATAAGGTATTAAGGATAGGAAATATAAATAATAGAAATTATCTGTGTAGAAGGGGAACAAGTTGGAAGAAAGTGGACAAGGACAAAATTAAAGCCAGTGTCCGAGGAAGAGTAGACATACTCATATTTTTTTCCTCCCAAAGTGAAGATTAGAAGTTTATTTGAATTTTGCGAAAATTCTTTGGGACAGTCATTCTTCTCCAAGGAGAGGAAGGAGTGCACGACCTCTTCTCACCTGAGCCCACACTTATAGAGAAAGAAAGGAGGCCCACTCCCAGGACCTGCCAATCTCCAGAACAAAGCACTTCCCGACCACTCAAGGCCTGATGATATCAACCAGACCCTTTTTCAAATCAGTAAATAGCAGGTTCTGGCCTGCCTTTGATGTTCTAAAAAGCCACAATTTATCTCTTTTCCTGCAATAGGATCCCCAATGAAAAACCCTACCAATCTCTCACAATCGTTATTCTGAAAAGTCCTCAGTTTCCCATCTCATTCAAATCCCTCCTCTTTTTCAACGTATGAGCACTTCTCATCTTCATTACAATCCTTGCAACATAATCTCTGTTGGACTCAAAATCATTGTCCAGAACAAGTTGAAACATTCCCAAAATAACACACAATTCATTAGTTCCCTCTCAGAGTTAGTGAGTCCTTGTTGTTAAGCGTAATTTCAACTCATGCGCAATCTCAGTCCATTCTTTGCAACATCCACAAGTCCTTTAAGTCCAATAGCACTGTCTTCCTTCCAGACATGGATCAAGATGCAATCTCAGGGTTAATATTTGTGCACCATGAATCCTAAAGGTAGAGTCTAAGCAACGAGTCCTTTAGCAAGTTGTGAGACATATTTTCTAATGAACAAATCCTTAGTATCTAGTACAGGATCTATATTTCCTTTCTTTCTCTGAGGATAAGGGTGTCCATACAAAAAGCTCTAACAGGGTGAAATCTGGGGTTTAGTTCTAATCCTAACAGGGCCGTGGTAACTATGTTCCTGACTGCTAATCCAGTGGACTGTCTCTTGATCTCGACATTGCCTGAGCCTGAAGAGTATGAAACTCTAGGAATTCTCTAAATCTCAGGATGGGCCATTAATTCTAAAGATGCCAGCATGGTGACTGGTGGCCTCTTACTTGCAGAGGAAGGAGAGAAGTGGGATGAGCCTGCCTTTAGTTCTTGGTATTTGCTTGAGATAGAAGAACTATTCCGTGTCCAGAGTCTCCCTCAGAAATTTCGATGGAGGAAGGAGATTGAAGGATGCAAGTGGAGTTGGGAAGACCTTTAGATACTAAGCAAAGGGGTTCATGCTAGGAACTGCTAGAGTGGTCACTAGCAAACAAGCATTCACCGGGTTCTCATCTGCCTGGCCAGCTTCCGTATCTAGCTTGCGGATGTGGGCACCAGGCCAGTGATAGCATTACCCAGAGCCCTGATCTACAGTCTCTCTTGTACTTCAGGCCTTCCAAATGACCCCAGTTCAAATTTCAACTCTGGGTGTTGTGTTGTTGGGGCTTTTTTTTTCACCTCTACAACCAATTCCAGTCTTGTCCTTCAGCTGTAGGCTGTTTATGTTAAGTATACAAACAATCCTGAGCTGTGATTACCCCCAACCTTCTATTAAAGGAGGAGGTCAGGAATGCTTAAGGATTGTTTGGATGGGCTTTTGGCTGATGGATTTGAGGGGTGGGGAATGAGGTCAGCTAGAAGTTGGCTGGAGCCTCACAGGGAAAGAAACTCTCTACCAGACCTCTGCTTCCCAGTTTCAAAAACTACCTAGTCTGATTCAGAGTGGTGTTGCTTCCTCTGTTTCTTTAACTCACACCCCTCTTTTTAGTTTACGAAGTTGGCTCCTTTCAGTCTTGCTACCATTATATATTTTGGGGCAGCTAAATGGCACACTGGAACCTAGAAGACATCTTCTTAAGTTTAAATCTGACTTTAGACACTTATTAGCTGTGTAACCCTGGCAAAGTCATTTGACCCTGTTTCCCTCAGTTTCCTCATCTATTAAATGAGCTGGAGAAGGAAATGGTAAATTATTCCATTGTCTGCCAAGAAAACTCCAACTGGGATCAGAGTCAGACATGACTGAAAATTACTTAACACCAACAATAATACACATATGTATCTCAAAGGTTTTTTGCTTGTTTGTTTTAGAAAGAGATGATAGAGATGATTTCTTTTCCTTTTTTCTTTTTTTTAGTATTTTACTTTTTGAGATATATGTGAAGATAGTTTTCAACATTTACCTTTGCAAAACCTCGTGTGGCATATTTTTTTCCCTCCCCTCTATCCCCCAAGATAGCAAACAATCTGATGTGTTAAATTTGTTCAATTCTTCAAAACATAGTTCCATATTCATCATACTGCACAAGAAAAATCAGATCAAAAGGGAAAAAAATACAAGAAAGGAAAAAAAGCAAAGAACAAAGGTGAAAAAAATACTATCCTTTGATCTATATTCAGTCTTCATAGTTCTTTCTCTGGATTTGGATGGCACTTTTCACCCCAAATCTGTTGAAATTGCTTTGAATCACCTCATCATTGAAAAGAGCCAATTCATCACAGTTGAGCATTACATAATCTTGTTGTTACTCTATACAATGTTTTCTTGGCTCTGCTCACTTCACTTGGCATTAGTTCATGTAAATCTTTCTAGGCTTTTCTGCACTACAAAAAGAGCTGCTACAAACATTTTTTTACATGTGGGAAAAACTTAGAGGGTTTTTCTCTGAATTAAACCAGCAGGATTTAGAGATAGAAAACTTTATAGATCAAGTCCTATCATTTTACTAATGAGGAAACTGAGTCTGAGATATGTGAAATAACTTACCCAAAGTCACATAGGCAGTGTGTAGCAGAACTGGTATTTAACGCCAGATCTTATGACTTTAAATCTATCATTCTCTCCATTTCAGTATGCTGGTCTCTTTAAAATACCATTGAGAATTTTTAGGTGGTGTGTGTGTGTAAGTAAATAATATAAAATGGTGATAATTTCTTTGTGGGATAATTGGCATAAAATATGAGCCCATAGATGACTGAAGTTACTTAAGAAAACCTGATAGGCTTCACGGTGTAAAAACAGGTCAGGTTGGGCCAAATATGGAAAAAAACCTTGAAGTCATAAAGGGATGAGTGCCATCTTCCAAGCAGGAATACCAGAATGCCAAGCTTCCGGACTCCAGTGAAATGTTACCCAAGATAGTATCCTAACTCAGCTTGCCTTTATTCTTTTCAGGTCAGAGTGGTTTAGGGAAATCCACATTAATCAACACTCTGTTCAAATCCAAAGTCAGTCGGAAATCAGTCCAACCAGTTTCAGAAGAACGGATCCCTAAAACCATTGAGATCAAGTCCATCACTCATGGTGAGACCTCAGACTGTGTTCTCCTGGGGAGACAGGTGAAAACAGGGATGGGGGGGCTTAAGTGGGGTGGGCTATCATTGATTTAATTCTCTCAGGGATCATTACCCATTGGGATGCAGTTGTCCTTGGGAAAGTTAGGTGTTAGAAGAGGAGCTCTTTGAATGTAAAATAGAAACTCCCTAATTTTATACATTAAGAACGGAACCTGTAGCATTCAGTGACTCCCTTTAGGATTTCTTAAAACCCCTTGCTTAGTCTTGCTCTCTATAGGCAAAGGAAAATTTTCATTAAAAATCATGAAACAATTCTTGCTTATACCCCACTCCCTCTGACATCAGTCCTTATTAAAAGAATTCAGGGTAAAATAAATTTTGATGCTGATGAATAAAATCATTATTTCTATTCATGTAGAGGAAGATGAAAGTGTGATTGTCTTGACCTTTTCTTCTCAGGACTGAGGTTTTAGTACTTACTGAAGCTCCTGTCATCCTTCACCTTTCTATTTTCCTCTCTGACAGCAGAAAGTCACAACTTCCAAACTGGAAGAGACTTATTTGTTTCTCCCTTTGAGTTCCAGAGGGAAAACCATCCTGTCTCCCTTTTGATTTTTCCCTCAAACTCCAAGATACTATTTTCTTCCTTTTGCAGAAATTGAGGAAAAGGGTGTCCGGATGAAGTTGACTGTGATTGACACACCAGGTTTTGGGGATCATATTAACAATGAGAACTGGTGAGCATCCCAAGCTTCAAGATTCTTGTTCAGGTTGCATTTCTGCTGGTGTATGGTGGGAGAGAATGAGAATGTGGAGTTTGCATCCTCCAAAGTTGGGGCTGATGAGGACTTTGAAGCAGCAGTTGAGTAGTAGAGACAGTTATCTTGGTATCTAATCCCCCCCCCCCTTTTAAGGCTAAAACTGTTAAGGATGGCACAAAGCTATACCATTTCTTTTATGTGAGAAATAAATTCCCATAATTTTGTGACAGAGGAGCATGGAATATGCTTAGAAAGAGGGTAGAGACTTTAGGGGATTTATGAAGTTTTTATCACAATTTGGGGTTAGGGATTAAAGTGGAAAGCTATCACCATAATCTGACAGACCACTGAGCAAATGTTTCACTGCTTTCTGAGAGCATATAAACTGAATTCCACATTGATCCTCTAGAAATCTACCAAAACATTTGGTGAAATAGGTGGTAGATCTTTTCTCCTTGAGTCTGATAATAAGAATCCTAGGTCTGGAGTTGAACACACTAAAAAAAAAAAAAATAACTTTTTACCTACTCCACTCTTTTGTACAGCTGGCAACCTATTATGCAGTTCATCAATGATCAGTATGAGAAGTACCTGCAGGAGGAAATTAACATCAACCGAAAGAAGAGGATCCCAGATACCCGAGTGCACTGCTGCATCTATTTCATTCCTGCCACTGGCCATTCGTATGTATAAGGCAGATTGACATCTTTGGGATTTTGTCATATGGGCAGAAATACTGATATAATAGAAGTTTTGGGAGGTGGAAAGGACTTTAGGAATCCTCTAGATCAGAGGTGTCAAACTCATGGGTCTCATAAGATTCCCAAGTATACTGGAAGCCAGATTAAAATGTAATTTGGAAATGTTTAACAAAATAAATAAAAATACAATACAATATAGGTAATGTTAATTTGTAGTTTTCTAAGTCAATAGGCAGCCTTCAGGGATATATTTCTATTTGAATATGACATTATGAATCTAAGTCCTCTATTTCATCATATATGAAGAAACTGAGGTCCAAAAGTGAAGGCCCAAGATTATTTAGCCAGACAGGGCCAGATCCAAGACCAAAACTCAGATTTCCTAGCTCTCAGCTTTCTGTGCTGAATGTAATAATATGTTTTTCTGCTGACTTAAAGTTTCTCCTACAAACCTTTTCTCAGAATTTATCTTAAGTTAGCTATAGAAAAGATGCTGAGGATTATATCTTCTCTTTCCTAGTCATGCCCCAGAACTTTGCCAGCAATGAGTTGTCAGGTGGAGTAGAAACAGATTTCATCTGTGTCCCTTATGTTTTTTCTAAGAGCTGAGTGGTGGAGGGGCTTTATATTTTATCTATCTTCGAAATTTGATGATGGATATAGTGGTTTGGGTCCTAGATCAGTGTTATCACACTCAAACAGAAATGGAGGCCATTAATCCATACTTGAGTCGATAGGGGATAGAGTGCTGGGTACTCTAGTACCCAGTCAAAAGATTTGTCTTCCTGAGTTCAAATTCTCAGATACTTATTATCTGTGTCACTCTGGGTAAGTCACTTAACCCTGTTTGCCTCAGTTTCTTCATCTGTAAAATGAGTTTGAAAAAGAAATGGTAAACTACTCCAGTATCTTTGCCAAGAAAACCCCAAATGGGATCGAAAAGAGTTGGACACAGCTAAAATGACTGAACAATAAAAATCCATAGTTAAGAATTTCTCTGGGCTGCATATTGACAATTTAAAAATGTAATATATCTGTATTTTATTGTAATTTTATTATTTTGTTAAATATTTCTCAAATACATTTTAATTTTATTCTGGTTGTACTCAGGAGTGTTCTGGATCCCATCTGGGCAATGTATTTGTATCTCTGGGCTCAATAACCACAGAAGTTCCTCCTAGTTCTATCTATGATTCATTGATATTTTTTTTTTCTTTTTTGCTCAGGCAATTGGGGTCAAGTGACTTGCCCAGGGTCATACAGCCAGGGAATGCTAAGTGTTTGAGACCAGATTGAAATTCAGGTCTTCCTGACTTCAGGGCTGGTGCTCTATCCACTGCACCACCTAGCTGCCCCCTCATTGATTCTTAAGTAAGGAATCATACTGCCTCAGAACCTCATGTAGAGGGGGAGATATCTAAACTATCCTCTTCCCTTTAGCACCCCAGCTCCCTTACCCAAGCTAACAGAAATCTAAAGGCTCTAGCCATCCAGAATAATTCTGATATTTAGGGATATCGTATATAGTTTTGTTTGTCTGCTGGGAGTTTTTTGGGGCAGGGGGTGATAGGAGAGGGCAATGAATATGGCCATACCAAGAGGACAGGAAACTTAAACTTGGAGCCTTTGTGAGAAAGTAAGTGCCCAGACCCAACAATGAGGTCCCTATCCTGACTTCAGTGGTTCTAGGGTCTTCTTTCTCTCCCAGATCAACAAGAGAGCTTACGTTTGAGGGACCATATGCTCAAAGATAGAAACAAGGCCTCTGAACCAGGAACACCATACTTTGCTAACTGCCCAGCAGGACTTGAGAGAAGGAATGTGCACTTTTGTTAATCACCAGCACTTGGCACATGGGAAGCACTTCATAAATCCTTTTTCTTTCATTTATCCCAAAACTATCCTTCTCTTCAGAGCCAAGTGACTCATCTTGATGTACCGAAGTAGCACTGTTGGCTAACTCATCAATAAGCCATTTGAGGCCTAATGACCTAGTTAAAATTAGCATATAAAGGAAAAGCTGGGAAATGTGAAAAGTATCTTAATTTAACTGCTAATTTTTGATTATAGTCAGGTGTTTTTTTTTTCATATATATAACACTAGAGAAGTCCTTATTGCACAGGATACCAAGAAGGTAGAGAAATAATAAAAATGACAGTGATAATTAACAGCAATAATATACTGTGTTGATTTCCTTGAGGCAGTTAAATGACATAGTTGTTAAGAGTGCTAGATTTGTAATCAGGAAGAGTAGATTCAAAGCCTGCTATAGATACTTAGTAGTTGTGTTTTCTCATCTTTAAAACTGAAACAGTAATAATAACAGCGCCTACTTTTCAAAGAGTCTGTGAGGATCAAATGAGATAACTATAAAATAATTTGCAAGTCTTAAAGTATTATATAAATTCTAGTTTTGCTATCCTGGACAAGTCATTTAACCCTGATTCCCCTTTTTCCCCATTCCCCCCAAAAAGATTATTTAATCTACCTTTCTTCCTATTTTATGGATAAAGAAATAAGAGATCCAGAGGGGATCTTACTCATCGTTTTACAGCTAGCAGGTGGTAGAACTAAAACAAGATCTCATTTTTATTCACAATTGGCTCTTTTAAGCCCAGGCAGATTTCTTCCACATTCTGGATAGGCTTATGCTAGTTTGCTTTGGCTACTTTTGCTCTTTATGTGCTGTCTAGCAGGAATTTAGCAGGTCCTACTGCCACAGTAGGAATACAATACTTGGCTGTACTATGTTTACAGCTATGAAACCCTCCAAAGAACAAGTCTGCTTATAGTCTAAGTAGCCAGGAAAGTGATGGTGTCGTTGGCCATCCAGAAGATGGAGGCTTTTTAATTCCCTTCTAGTCCCTGCTGATGGTGCCAGCAGTAATTGTAAAAAGCAGAACATTTTATCTTCGAGGGTATGGAATATAAGATGAGACATGGCAGCACTTTGTCAGAATGGAGGCAGGTTGGGTAGAGCCAGAAGGAAGGCATCTTTTGGATGGGATCCAGTTGGCCAGGCAGGAAGAGGCTTGATTTACTACATTCCCCAGCTGTTTTGTTGGTTTTCTCTTCTCCTTCTAATACAAAAAGCCCCACAGCAGAGACTTCCATTTGGGCTGATATTCAGGACTAATGACAGACAGGCCCAGGAAATTAGCAACGTCATCTCTTCATTGGATTAATGGAAGAGATTTGCTGAGTATGAATTACACCTGAGATATACAAAATTCTTTGTTTCCTTAAAGTGATTTTAAAGGTCTTTTTCTTGATAAATAATTTATTTGGATTTTAAATTGAAACAATAAAACTTCACCAGATTTATATTTTTGGCTACTTAAGCTTAAGAAAAGTCTTAGTTGGAGTAGGGGAGAGGGGCTGGGTTCAGGATAATAAATGAATTTTGCTGAACTATCCACATTCCACAGGTCAACCCCGGGGAAGGTGCAGAGTAGAAGGCAGCTGGCTAGGGTTAGGAGTGCAGCCTGTGGCTAAGGAACATGATATTTCCTTTGTGTAAAAGCAAGCTGGTTTGGATGAAGATCAAATCCATGATGGCCTCATTAATACCATGCTCTACCCGACTGAGTTAACCCTCCCCAACTAAGCACAATAGAAAACAGGCTCTGGCCACATTGGGTAGCTGCATCATGTTCTCCCATGGCCATGTCATGACCAGGATACTGAAAACTGTTGTTTTAATCCCCTTCCTGATCAACCCATTCTAACTCAACTTTTTCATTTCTAGTCTCCGACCACTGGATATTGAGTTCATGAGACGTCTGAGCAAAGTGGTCAACATCGTCCCAGTCATTGCAAAAGCTGACACTCTGACGCTGGAAGAAAGAGACTACTTCAAACAAAGGGTAAAGCTTTGCAGTTTTTCCACATTTTTTTTTGTTTTTCCCCCCTCCCTCTACCTATGAACTTTCCCCAACCCCCTTATGCCCCGAAGGCAGCTCTGTCAAGCTGTATGTCTGGCCTAGAGCCCAGAGTAATCCTGCAGTCTCAGCCCAGAGGGATCTCATGGAGCAGGCAGAGAAAGCCCTTTCACCTCCAAATAGTTCCTTATGCTGCTCTTGAAAGCTATACCAGTCAGAATACCCCAGGGATAGGTGGCTTCTTTGTACCCTACCACATGCAATACTTCCCTCCCCAACTCAGGGTAGCAGTTTTAAGGAGACCACACAGGGCTTCTGGGAAAAGGTCTACAGAGAATTTTCACTTTACATAAGTGAACCTTTATGATTTTTACCCAATGTGAATTAGGAGATGGGGAAGGGAAAGAAGGCAGGAGACAAGAAGAGGGCCTCCTGTCCATGGAGGGAGGGAGTTAGCATACAATTTAAAGACACATGGGATGGAAACAGAAGTAAGAGCTGGAGGAGGAATATATGGAACCAGAGCCAGCCATATCAGGGCTGGATAATGTGGGCAAGTGTCAGGGCAGGGCAAAGGTCTCTTGATGTCCGAAGTCTAAAGCCTATCTAGCATGGTGATGATTTCTCCACAATCCATTATTTTATATTCGATTGGAGGTTTTTTGAGGGGAGGGTTGGGCTGGGTTGATAGAAATGGGTAAAAGAGGTGAAAAGTCATTCTAAGGGACTAGGTGGGAGGAGAGAGGGAGGAGACAGATACACAAACAGCCAGAGACAGAGAGAGAGAGATTATGAGCTCAAAGTGCTATAGAGTGACATTAACAGGTTTCTTTCAGAATTCTTTACATAAAGTTGAATTTGTATAATGCAAATTTACATAAAGTGAGAACTGTTTTGTACTTTGAATGGGAGTTTCTATGGGGATAAAACGCAGCTCCAGTCTCAGTGAGTATCTCTGGTCTGAGAAGCCATACTATATAATAAGTAGTTAGAGAACTGACCTTTGGAGCTTGGGAGACATACTGTCTCTCATATATCCTGGTTGCATAATTCTAGGCAAATAACTCCACAGTGCTCCAGGCACTCCTCTAAAATGATAAGTAAGCTGTTGACAGGCATTGGAAGAGGAAGTTCCCTACTCTAATGAAATCATAGATGCTCTACTAACTCTGGTCTATTTTTCTCCCAATGAATGAAACCTAAACAAACAGAAGTCACAGGTGACATTTGCCTGCTTTTCTTTGGATGAAAGAGAAAGTCCACGAGGGCTCATTTCTCTCTTGGAAAATTAAGATTGTGCTTTCATCCTTTTGTATTAGGGGACTTTCCCATAGAACATATTAACAGAAATTCTGATGTAGCCAGCAGTGGACACTGTTTTCACTGTTCTAGAAATGAGAACATCAATAGTTTGAGCCCCACTGGCTCAACAGTGTCCTTACTTCCTGGGGAATGGGCTGGGCTGGTATGTCAGGGGACATTCCATCATGCCTTTGGATGTGTGTCTAGTAAGAAGGAAATGAATCCTTTGGAGGTCAGTGCTTTTTGGTTGATGTTTCAAAAAGCATCTAATCATTGCTCTCTTGCTCTGACACAAAATTGATTTCTGTTCCTGAGAACAATGATGCCTGTTTAGCTCAGGCTTATCTGGAAATATTGATGCACAAGCAAACTTTTTGCCTCTTCTAAGAGATCATCAATTAATCAACAAACATTTCTTAAGTGTTTACTATGTACCAGGCAGTGTACTAGACTCTGAAAATAGAAATACAATGAATAAAAGTCTCCAGGCAAAGAGCTTGCATTTTAATGGAAGAAACAACAAATAGAGAGACAGAAAAGAAGGCAGAGAGAAAGATAGCGAAGAAAAAGGAAAGGGAGAGGAAGGATGATATTTAAGTTATGTCTTAAAGGAAGTGAGGAATATGAGGCAAAGGTAAGGAAGGAAGTGCATTCCATGTATACTGGATGATCAGTTCAAAGGCAAGGAGACTGGAGATATGGAGGGTTTTGAATGAATTACAAAGAAAAAGGTTAGTTTGACTGGATAGTTAAGTACAAGAGGGAGAAAAATAAACATTAAAGCTGAAAAGACAGATGGGGTCTGGTTATGCAGGGTTTTAAAAGCTAAACAGAGGAGTATATATATTTAAAAAAAATTTTTTTTAATTAAAGCTTTTTATTTGAAAAACATATGCATGGGTAATTTTTCATCATTGACCCTTGCAAAGCTTTCTGTTACAAATTTTTTCCTCCTTACCCCCACCCTCTCCCCTAGATGGCAGGAAATCCACTACATGTTAATTATGTTAAAATACTTAACAAATTGAATATTGCTGTGCAAGAAAAATCATATCTTCAAGGAAAAAAAAATCTGAGAAAGAAAACATAATGAAAGCAAACATCAATAGAGCGCATGAAAATGTTATGTTGTGGTCCAAATTCCTCTCCCTGTAGTCCCACAGGCCTCTCCCTGGGTGTATGTGGCTCTCTTTATCACTGAACAACTGTAACTGGTTTGTAACTGGTTTGAAATATCTCATTGATGAAGAGAACCATGTCCATCAGAACTGATCATTATATAGTCTTTTTATTGCAGTGTATATTGATCTCCTGATTCTGCTCATTTCACTTAGCATCAGTTCATGCAATTCTCTCCAGGCCTCTCTGAAATCATCCTGCTGGTCGTTTCTTACAGAACAATAATATTCCATAACATTCACATACCATAGTTTATTCACCCATTCTCCAATTAATGGGCATACATTTATTTTCCAGCGTCTAGCCACTACAAAAAGGGCTGCCACAAACATTTTTGGAGGAGTTTATATTTTAACTTCAAAACAATAGGAAGCCATCAGAGCTGTTTAAGTAAGAAGAATGACACAGTCATTAAGGAAACTTATTCTGTTAGTAGAGTGGATAATTTACTGGAGTGGTGTGAGAGTAAAAACAGATGGATCAGTTAGGAAGGCACTATAATAATCTAGGTTAAAAGGTAGCAAGTAAATGAACTAATGTGATAACTAATTCTGAGAGAAGGGGGTCTAATTAAAAAGTTTGCAAAGGTAGAAATGTTGAGATTTGATAACTGTATGTGGGGTAAGGGTAAGTGAAGAATCTAGTTTAATGCCTGATTGTAAACCTGGGAGATCAGAATGATAAGGATGCCTTTGACAGAATTAGAAAAGTTGGAAGAGGGAGTGTGTTTAGGAAGAAAGATAATGCATTCAGTTTTAGATGTGATGAGTTTGAGGTTGTCTAAAGTACATCCGCTTTCAAATGTTTAATAGTTAGTTGAGGATGCAAGTCAGGAGATAACCCAGGACTGGATATAAAAATCTGGTAATCTTCTGCATGGAGATTATAGTTAAATCTGTCAGAACTCATGAGGTTTCCAAGATAGTGTAGAAGAAAATGAGTGTCTAGGATGGAACCTTGGGGACACCTACAATTATAGGAAATTCTTTGGAATATGATCCAGCAAAGGAGACAAACGAGTGATTGGAGTGAGAGAAATAATCAGGAGAGAGAAAGTGTCACAAAAATCCAATGAGGAGAGAATATTTAGGATAAGTTGGTCAGTAGTGTGAGTGGAAGTTGAGAAAGGTCAGAATTGAAAAGAGACCACCAGATTTGGCATTTCAGTCACTGTTGACTTTATAAACAGTAGTACCAGTTGAGTAATCATAAGGAGAAGTGTACTGAAATAAGATTCATATTTGAATCCTGGCTCTACCATTTTTTAGCTTGTGACCTTGGAAAAAATCAATTTACTTCTTTAGGCTTCCTTCCTTATCTATAAAGGATTTCCTCCTATTCCTAATTTCTTAAGAGTGTTTGGTTTTCTAGTAAAAAAATGGAAAGGATAACTCCCAAGGAAAGGACAGAATCTATCATTTGTTAGGGACAAGAACCATTAGCTGACTTTTTAAAAAGAAAAAGGAACACAACTCTTTGGTACATAGGGCACATCCCACACCCATGATCCTCAGCAAAAATCTGGAAAGTTCTTTAAAAATTCTCACTTATTTCTCCTTTGGGAGGGATTTTATGCGTTCCATGTGATGTAGTTGGTGTCCAGAGTGATGAGTTTGTTAGGAATGTGACGTTCATGGAAGGATTCCTCTCGATCGTGGAACAAGCTAATGAGTTTTGAATTTGTGAGAGAAGGCTATAATCTGGTAGGAGGTGAAAAGAAAGAGGGGTGGGGCATGGATTCAAAGAAGAAAAAACATGGTGTAAGTAGGCAGCTGGAACCTTTTGCCTAATGATAGGAGAAAGACTTGAAAGTTTCTTCGGGTGGGCTTATGGATCCTGTATTATTTTTTTAGGAATTTTGCTAAACTGAAGAGGAATAATAGAATGTCGTTCAGGAAAGATGTCCTAAAAATCTTTCTTTTGTTATTCTGTTCCATTCTTGTTCACAAAGCAAAGTGGGAAAAATTCCCAGGATGCCAGACTACTCCCTCCTACTCTGAAAAAAATGTAGGAGTGCAGATTATTCTAGGCAAATGGCCCGTTCTCTTTTCCCTGAGGTCAGGGCAGATGGACATAGAATGGAGACACATGATATACAGGAGTATACCCAAGGGCCATCCTTTGCTCTCTAGGCTGATATGCTATCTTTACTTTTTCCCTAATTCCAGATCACTGCTGACTTGCTGTCCAATGGTATTGATGTATATCCCCAGAAAGAATTTGATGAAGACCCAGAAGACAGACTAGTCAATGAGAAATTTAGAGTAAGTAAATTAGTTGAAGACTCATTTATATAAAATTGCCCTACCTGGAATTGGTGCCTCCAGTAAGTTACCCTTGGGGATAGACGGTGGTCTTTCTGTCCTTAAATCTATCCTTGGGGTTTCTCCTATAGTAGAATGGATCTTTCCCAAGAAAGATTGGTTTATCTAGTCCTCATCTGTGAGAAATTTGAGCAAACTAACGGGACTTCTCTAACTATCCCCTTTTTCTTCTTTAGGAAATGATTCCATTTGCTGTTGTGGGCAGTGACCATGAATACCAAGTGAATGGGAAAAGGATCCTTGGGAGGAAGACTAAATGGGGCACCATTGAAGGTAGCCATCTTTCCTTTTTTCCTCCAAATGGGTGAAATTGAGGCTGGATTAGGAGAAAGCAGTACCACAGAGACCTCCATTGGGAAAGAAAACATTGTACATCATCACAGTGGACTTAGTTCAGTTATCTAAGTTGCAATGCTAATTGTGCCACAAACTAACTTCATGATTCTGGACAAATAACTTCTCTTATGTGGAACCATAGGAATTTAGAGATCATCTAATTCAGGGGTTCCTAACCTGAGATCCATGAACTTAAAAAAATTTCTTCATGTTTATTTCAATGTAATTTTTTGGGGTGATCCTATATCTTTTATTTTATACATTTAGAAACATTCTGAGAAAGATTTGGCTTTTATGAAATAGCTAAAAGGGTCCATGAAATGAAAAAGGTTTAAAAACTCCCGATTTAGTCCAACTCTTCACTTTCTGAAGAAATATCTAGAGAGAAGGATTCCAGACACATCAACTCTTGGTGCAGTGCAGATCTGGGATTAGAATATCAACTCCCAGCCCCATGGAAAATGCTGCTTCCACTGAGGGAATTGAAATGAATGGCGCCAATGAATTTTGGGAGACTATACCCTTAATCTAGGTTTGACTCTGGGCAAGTCATTTAACTAATCTAGATCTCTCTTTCTTTAAAAAAATAAAAAGAGATAAATAGAAAAGAATTTTTTACAGTGACTACATGTTCTCATCCCAGTGAAACCTTCCCTTGCAACAGTGTTGTACAATTAGAAACAACACATAGAATTGTAGAATTCAAACCAGTAGGCACTGCGACTTTTTCTTTAGCTGTGTGATCTTAGGGAAGTCATGTCATCATCTCTCTGGGCTTTTGGTTTCTTCCTCTAAAATGAGAGTGGGAGAAGTTTTTGTTAGGTTCCCACTTAGGTTCCTTTCAGTTCAAAATCTATGATCTTACAAAAATTATCAGACTAATTCTGATGAGAAATGTGATCCCAATCCCATTGCTAAGTTTTTGTGAGGACAAATAAGGTCTATTGAACTCTTTCAGGAGAAACTTACTGATAACTAAAATCTAGTAAGTGGTGTCAGTATTTTATTTCTCTGTTGTCACAACCACCTATTACAATTGGAAATGTAACAGATAGATTGAGCTGCCCATATTGCAACAGAAAAAAAAAATTCACCAGAAATCTTGTTCTAGTGAAAGGGCTGTGGCTGGAGGAGGGAGTGGGAGAACACTGACTCTTTTTCCTTTGTTTTAGCTCTGATTGACTACTGGGCTATCTTTGCTTTTTTTTTTTTTTTTTTCTGAATGTTGGGTGGAGAAAACATGGTGCATTGTTTCCCCTCTGTTCCCTTCTTTTTCCCCACAAGGGAGGGGTGTGTGTGTGTGTGGGGGTATATTTTTTAATCCTCTGGATATTTTCCAAATGCCACGTTGACGAGCCCAGTTCTTACACAACAGAACTTTAAGTAAGATCCTTCAGAATTTCAGACAGCAAGAATCTTCCTTTCTCCAGATCTTCCTTCTCTGTGCTAGAATACTAATGCAAACCCAGCCCTGTCCTTTGGAATTGAGTTGTTCTAGAATTCTCCTCCCCACATGCACATGCTGGAGAGTCCTTTGGGCTGCTGTCTCATAAGGATCAGGATGAGTTTTTTGGGTTTTTTTCCTTCCACCCGAGGTCCTGCATCCTGGATCTGTCAGCTTTTCATTTCTTCAGGGTGGGGTGTACAGTGGCTGGGTTAGTCCATCTCCTATGTCCCTTTTCTCTCCTAAAGATATTTTGCTGATTAAGGCCCCTTCCCTTTTTTTTTTTTTTTTTTTTTTTATAAAAGATATATTTACTGAAGGCTAAAGGGAATGGAGTAGTGGGGGGTGGGTAGAAAAAAGGAATGGAGCCCAAAGGATGCACAATTTGTTCATTGTGATGATTTTGCTGCCCCCTCGTGTCCGACCCTGGAAACTGCAGGAAATTGCTGAGATGCCGTTGGTGAAATTGTCAATCACCAGTGGCTGGGGCCGAGCTCAGCACTGTTCTAGAGGAACTATTTGGCAACACTGAGGCAAAGTCCAGTTAGAATAAAATGGTCGAGCAGTGGATGGCTGAAAGTGTCCGGGGGAGCCAGAAGAATTGGACGTAGCTGAAAAGCAACGGAACAGCCACAGTGCCAAGCATTGTACTGGGCTGAATGCACGGACAAAACCTTTGCCTCCAGTGATCTCATGTTCTTCTGGGGGTGGAACACACACCATATGAATATGTATAAATATATAGTGGTGTGGGAATCCGCAAGGGGGAGATGGCGTGTGAGCAGAGGCGAAGAGGGGGTATTTTTTGGAGTCCTCATTCCGCTGACTTCCTCTGGAAATCTAGTTCCTGTGTGACCAGCACAGAGTTACCATAGCTTCCCCTCCAGGCATTTCTCTTAATTCATTCTAAGTCTGCAATGGCTTTGTTAGTAGTCACACCTGCTACTGTTAGCTCTATTAAAATCTGAATCAATTAAAAATATTAGATATTCTTCATATGAATTGAAACCAATCCAGGATGTTACATTTATTTCTGTCAAAAAAAATCAGTCTTGTTAGTTTTAGTGAATGAAGTTTCCAGACTTAAGTCTGGGCATCTGCTCCTCATACTTGAACTCTATATGAAGCAAGGAGTATATGAGGCAGAAGTTTTGCCTGTAGTTTCTCAAAATGTCTCTTTGCCCACTCCCAACTGTCTTTTCCCTTGTATGTTATAACATACATTTAGAATTTATCAGGAATTTATTTGAAATTATTTAGAATTATTTGGAATCTTAAAGGGAAAGCGTGATAAGAAAAGGCATTTGCAAGAGAACTGAGGAAAGGGGAAAGTATTCCTGACAAATTTATGAATCTTAATAATACATGCAAGTGATGTATGAATGTATGTGTCTGTCCAAGTACAAATGTATTGAGTGAGAGCCAGGTATTTGAATTTATTCCATGGGTGACTGTATGTGGAAACCTAGGTGTGTGACTATTTAAGAAGAAAATTGCCTACAGAACATTTCCTAAAAATACCACTGCTTAAGCAGTGAAACCGCATTTTAAGTTTCCCTTTCAAGAATAAATATGACTAGCCTGTGTTGGGAGAAAGGTGTGGGAGATGGAGATGGTTTTTTCTCCCTTTCAGTTTTTAACAGTAAATTTTTATTCCTTCCTTTAGTTGAAAATACTACACATTGTGAGTTTGCTTATCTGCGGGATCTTCTTATCAGGTGAGTATAGAACTTATTTTTGTTTTGGTTTCAGTTGTTTCCTTTTTCTGAGTCTCTCCTAGGTAGACAGAAAAGAAACTAAACGGTCATGTGTATTTAAGCAACATGAGTGACTTTTGTAAAGTAAAAAAAAGGGGGTGGGATGGGGATAAAGTAGCCTTTCTAAAATATAGTACATAAAGGTTGTGCCTGGCGGGAGAAGTAGATGGCTAATTGTTTCCCTTGGCCAGAAGTAGGAAAAAGAGGCAACATAATACGGTGAGGGGTGGGGATACTATATTTGGAAACAAAAGAGCTGAGTTCAAATCCCTTGAATCATACTACTAGTATGTGAAAGCTTGAAAAAAGGAGTCCCCTTTACTGGGAGATTTTAAGGGGAGAGAATGAATCATGCAAATAAATGAGTTGGGAAGCCCAGTTTTTCCCTTCTGTTCTGCTGATCCCAAAGATGCCCCAATCCTATTTCCCAGTTTTTTTAAACTTTGTCCCTGAAGTTTTACTCTGTAGCAGGATCCTTCAGTCAATAAAGCAAGTGAGCATTTATTAAGTACCCACTATTTTCTAGCTGCTCTTTTGGTTGATAGAGACACAAAGACATATATGAGTTTTTACCATCCATGAGCTTGTAACCTATTAGGACAGAAAACAGGCACTTTTAATTTATATACAAATTAAATTAATGCAAGATACATACACACTCACACACACACACACACACACACCCATGACACCAAGCACAGTTTTCCATACATTTGACTCATAGATCTCATGCTTGACTTGTTCATTTTTGTAGTCTAGTACCAAAAACATAATTCACATTTGGCATCTATCAGTGTAGATCCACAATAGACCAACAGTAGAAAGCGACTTTAGAGACCTTCTAATCCAACCCTCCTATTTTAAACATTAAGGAACCGAGACCCAGAGAGACTAGGTTATTTATCATATAGTTAGCAAGTAGCAGAGTCAGATTCCAACTTACATCTGACTTGACATGAAGCACTTTTCCTATTTAAAAAAAAGTAATATACTTATTAAATAACATGTAATATTTAATACTTTTATAAAATTTAGTATTTATTGTAGTATTTAATGGTATAGCTTATTTACCATATTTTAATCATTAAACTAAATTATCAAGGCAGCAAGATGGCACAGTGGATTGAATAGTGGCCCTGAAGTCTAGAGAACCTGAGTTCAAACGAGACCTCAGATACTTAACACTTACTAGCTGTGTGGCCCTGGACAAGCCACTTAACCCAAATGAGCTTGCAAAACAAACCAAAAAAATTATTTTTTAGTAGGTTTATCTTTTGTGACCATTATGATTTTCAGATTAAGTTTCATTAGTCTTTCTTCTCTCCCAGTCTCAAGACATTAATTTGGCAATAATACCCTGGAATGAGCACTCCTTTGTTAGCAGAATATTGGTTTAGGAGGCACTAACAAGTTTATCATTAGAACATTTATTAATCATTCAATCAGTAAACATTTATTAAGTGCCCAAAATATGCTAAGTCCCAAGATTACAAAAAAAGATCCCTGCTCTTAAGAAGCTTATAATGTAATGAAAGAGACAACCTGAAAATGATAAAGAAACAAGCTATTATCAGGATAATTGGAGATAATTAGCAAAGAGAAAAACTTGTGCTGGGCACAGGAAAAATACAAAGAATGAAACGATTGTCTCTCCTAAAGGGACTTTCATTCTGTTAGGGGAGATAAATACAGAGAAAGGAAGTCCTCAGAGAGCTTCCAATCTTGTTAGGGAAATGTCGCACGTATGTACACACAAACACACACATACTCATTGGATTATTTATACTCACATACTCCACTCCTCTGAGACAATCACTTACAAAATAGCATCCAAACAAGAGCGCCTGAATAAGACATCTTTTTAAAAATTTATTTTTAGTCAATTAATTTTTATTCAATTATTTAATTTAGTTAATATTTAATATTGTAATTGTTTATTTAACAATTTGTTGATTAATTTACTTTTATTTAAGATATTAATTAAAAGTAGGTGGTGGGGAGGAATGATGACTTCAAAGTTCATGATGAGTGGCAATAAGATGTAATGGAATAAGAAGTGGCCCTGGAGTCCCAAGTCCTGAGTTTAAGTCCTGCTATTTATTATTTTTATGACTGGGATTAAGTTACTTTCCCTTTCCCAGTTTCCTTATTTGTAGAATAGGGTTAATAACACTTTAACTGATTGTTGTGAAGAAACTATATTGTAAATAGTTCTATTCAATGGATAAAATCCACACTAATGAAAGGTTATTCTGGGGAGAGGACTGGTCATGAAGGAGTCCTGGATTGAGTTTGGCTCCTTCAATGGGCCCCTTGGGGTTTTGATTTGGTGAGCACAATTCCCCCCTGGCCCAGCTTAAAACCTCACTGACTTCTTTATTGCTTCCTCCAGGACACATATGCAGAACATTAAGGACATTACCAGCAGTATTCACTTTGAAGCTTATCGAGTAAAGCGTCTGAATGAGGACAGCAGCAATATGCTTTCCAATGGTGTGGAGGAGGAGGCAGCACCCCAGGAGATGTAGAAGCCTTCCCCTGCCCCTAGGATCCATCCCTTCCACCCATTCCCATCCCCTAGCCTACCACCCTTCCCATCCTGTTTTATTTTATATAATTTCCTTCATTTTTGTCATCATCCATCCCTTTTACACGCTGCCATTGTCACTTGACCAGATAACAAGATACCATATATCATTGTTGAGTGTGTTAATTATTAGCCCACTGGCACTGATCTTGGAAGGGAGAGAGGGAGGTTAGAGATTTGTATTGTGTGGTTCTGGATGAGGGCAAGATGTCTCAGTACCATCTGAGACCTGAAAAACTCTGGACTGGAGGAGAGTGGACATTGTAGACTGTCAATCCTTTGAAACTTGATTCTAGGATGCCAGCCCCATTTCCTGCTGTCTCTCTCCCTCCATCCCCTCATCTTCTTCTGTTCCCCTGCCCTTAGTAGTTCTTTGGGAAACCAATTCTGTTTACTTCTAGGATCAGAGACAGGAGAGAAAGTGGGGTGAGGTGAATCGGTAGCTACAGACTTTCTAACTAGACAGATTTGCTCAGTGCCAAATAGCCTCAGGTGTTTGTGTTTATGTGTGTGTGTGCATATGTCTGCACACATGTATACGATGTAAGCATGGCCATATACCCATTTTCACTCTTCTGTTTGCATAAGATCATGGCTACTTAGAAAGAATGTAAGTTTTCAAGCACAGGGATTCCGGGTTATGAGAGGGTGGGTTGAGAGACCTAAGGACATGGGCTCTTACCTCTCCATCCTCCTTCCATCCTCTTGCAAATATGAAAGGACTGAGACAAAATAACCTTAAGAGCAAGAGTTGATACCCCTATCTTCTACCCTAGAGAAATGACTAGTTCTAGGAAACGAATGTGCCAAATTTTGAAACAGTGACAAAGCTGACTGTGTATGTCTGTCCTGGAACAGAAAGTGCCTTTTAACTCTGCCCATCCAAACAAATCAGTTGGGGGCTTCTTGTCTCTCCCATGTAGTCCCTTGAGCTAAGGAATTGGAAAGGATTAAAGATCAGGTAGTGCTCTAGTTATGCTTTCCGTCAGCTGTTATTATTCTTGTTGGAATGTAGAAACTGCTAATTTGCTGGGATTTATGATTTTCTAAAAATAATAATAATAATGATAATAAATTCCTTCTCCTATTTTGCCTCCTTCTTCCCCAAGGCTTTTTTTTTTTTTTTAATTTTTGGAAGGTTAGAAGTAGGTTGATCTGGTGGAGTAACTGAAAGTGGAAATTGTAGGTGTTTAAACAGTATTGCTTAGTAATACTGAATAAGATTTTCAGTAAGTTTATTTCTTGTTTGGGCAAGCATGCTAATCATGCCTAGCTCTTTGTTTTGGCTCAGTACTTTGTCTAGTGGACCTCTCACCTTCCCACAATCCCAAAGCACTTGTGACTTGCCCCCACTTTCTCCCAGTCCCAGCACCACAGCCAGTATCTATACAATTTGAGACTGGATAATTTCCAGATGCTCATTCTCTCCAACTACTGCAACCCTTACTCATCATTTCAGAGTAGTCCCTGCTAGAGAGGAGATTTAAAAAGGTACAGAGTTGGAGATGGAGAATGGTGAGGGAAAGAGAGTGACAGTTATTGTAAGGCATTTTCCCCTTAAACCATTCCCCTCAACCAGAAAGCTGTTGCAATGACATTCCATTCCAATCAACCAGAAGAACTATAGGACCCCTGACTAATAGATGTGGAGAGTCTTGTAAGTAGAGCTACAATTCCAGAGTGGTATATTTGCAAAAGTTTATTTTTTAAAGTCTGAATTTTTTGTTTAACTCAACTCCTATCCCATATAGGAAATGTAGGAGTCTTTACTGAGCTATGTTGAAGGAAAACTGTTTACTTATATATATGCATATATGTATATCTATATATGTGTATATGTATATATGATATATACATATATACACACACACAAATTGACTTTCTAATGTCTGATTTAATTGTGAATTGATGGGGGTGGGGGAATGGCAAACACTTCTATAGGATGCACTTCTGCTCACATTATGTCACTGGCTTGTGTGGTTTCCAGGCAGCACTGCATCAGGGCAAAGCAAGATGTTCAGCTTTTCCTTCTTTTTACCCTTAATTTTTGAAAAAATGTGGACATCATGGTGATAAATTCCAAAAATGACTTTTGGCATTGTGGTATAACGCATCCTGACAACTTTAACTCTTTTTTGTATAAATAATAAAATGTTTAATATGTATTTCCTGAAATAAATGTTTCAAATGCAAAAGGTGAAAGAGTCTAGTTAGGAGTTGCTTTTCTTCTCTAACTCTCAAATGCATTTTCACCCTTGGATTTCCTGAAATGCTTGGACAGTGTACGGCTTGGAATCAGCTAGAACTAAGGTGAAATCCCTAGTACAATTAAACATGCATATGGAATGTGTGACCATTTATTTTTCATTTGGACAAAAGGTTACCTTTATACCGTCTGATAAAAGCAATTATTAAATTTGTCAGTAGCTTTTTTTTTTTTAATTTAGGTGAGTCTTCTTTGAGAGGAAAAAGAAAAATGGGGATTCCAAGCCCTTAAGGACTCTTATTTGTAGAACATCTATGGAGATATGCTCCTCACAAATCCTTACCTAAAATAGGTCCATGCAATACTTTCTCAGCTGGTTTTGAGGTTTGGATGTACTTGAAAGTAACAAGACTATATATTATATTTGTTAAAAAAGGAGTAGTGTAGTTTCTGAGTAAGGGACAGGATTTGGAGTCAGGGAGACAAAGGTTCAAATACTGTTTCTGACAATAATAACAATAGCTAACATTTATAGAGCATTTACTGTATGCCAGACACTGGACTAAGTGCTTTACAGATAATGTTTTTGAACCTCTTTGTCCTGGAAAAGTGGTTCTATTATTATCTCCATTTTATAGATGAGAAAACTGAGGCAGAAGTTAAATGACTTGTGCAGGGCCACACAGATGAAGTAGTGCTCAAAATACTGTAAAACACTTAGTGCTTAATGATTACTACAGCAGGAAGCACTTGTCAGAACCTATTGAAAGGTAACTGGGAAATATTTAACAAAATAAATAAAGATGCAATACTTTATCATGTATATATCTTGATTTTACATACTTGTTTGTATGTTGTCTTCCCCCATTAGACTGTGAACCTCTTGAGACTTTTTCCCCTTCCTTTGTATCTTCAGCATATTAAGATATGCATAGATGCTTAATAAATGCTTGTTGACTGACATTCTAATGAGGGAGGCAACATGAAAAAACTGTACATATAAGATATATAAGTGCAAATATGTACATATGAGACTTGCAGAGTTCCTTCTCAAAATGGAGGCATGGGAGTAAGAATAGGGGAGCATCTTGGAAAGATCTCACAGCCGTCACGGTTTGAGCTTAATTTTCTATTTGACCTTTGATAGGTCCTAGGTCAACCTTCATTTGGTCATTCTTGGATTCTGATTGATTTGGATTGAATGTAAATGGCAATCATATCTGCTTTGGCCAGAAATCCTGAGAATCTTCCCCTTCCAGATTCCTTCATTTATTTATAGCCCAAGGTAAACAACAACAAAAAGGAGGAATATGTACAAAAGTATAACGATGGCAACAAAATGCAAACTCAGGAGGTGCCCATCATTTGGAAAATGACAAAACTTATATGAATGTGACATAGTATGTTGTGTGGTAAGAAATGAAGAAGATGGTTTTCAGAGAAACTTAGGAAGACTTTTCAGAGAAACTTAGGAAAATTTTTTTGAACTGATCCAGATTGAAGTGAGCAGAACCAATAGAATAATATACTGTAACATCAGCATTGTAAAAATGAACAATTTTGAAAGACTCGAGATTTCTGATTGATGTGGTGATCAGCCATATCCAGAAGACTTAGGATGAAGAGAATATTTCCCACCTCATGGCAAAGAAGTAAGTGATCAACTAATATACAGAAGATGACACATTTTTGCATGTGACTAATGTGAGAATTTGACTAATGTGAGAGATGACACAAAAAAATTGTACATATAAGATTATTGTATATACCTATATGCATTTATATGTTTACTTATTCATTTACATGTATATATACAGGCATATGTGTGAATACATAGTAAATGGAAGGCAATCTCATAGGGAAGGCACTATTAAAAGGAAGTGGGATAACCAAGAAGGATTTCTTGCAGAAAATGGAATTTGTGCTGTCTTGAAGAAATCCAAGGTATCTGATAAAACAAGGGAAAACATTCTAAATATGGAGAACCAACCCTTGAAAAGACATAGAGTTGGGAGATGGTGTCAAAGTATGTTGAAGACAGTAAAATGTCAAAAGACTGGAAAGGTAGGAAGGGATCAGGTTGTGAAATGTTTTACATGTCAAAGAACTTTTGGAGCCTCTGGCATACATTGAGTAGAGGGAGAGGGCAGAGCAAAAGAAACAAGTTTGACAGGATCAGATTTTGTGTTTTAGGAAAATAACTTTAGGAATCAAGTTGAGTAATGACCATGGGAAGAGACTTGAAGCAGAGAGACCAAGCAAATGGCTATCACAATACTCTAGATATGAAATGGTTTGCATGAGGATAGCAGCTATGAGAGTGGAGAGAAGGGGACATGTTAGAGATGTTGGGAAGATTTGGCAACAATATGGATATGTGGAGTGAGTGTGAGAGAACTTTTTTTTTTTTTTTTTTTGCTGAGGCAATTGGGGTTAAGTGACTTGCCCAGGGTCACACAGCTAGGAAGTGTCTGAGACTAGATTTGAACTCAGGTCCTCCTGACTTCAGGGCTGGTGCTCTAACCACTGCGCCACCTAGCTGCCCCAAGTGTGAGAGAACTCAAAGATGATGCTGAGGTGGTGAGCCTGGGTGACTAAGAGGGTGAGAATGTTCTTCATAGTAGTAGCAAAGTTAGCAAGAAAAGAGGATAATGAGTTAGATTGTAGACATGTTGAGTTGAGGAAATCTACTGGGCCTCAAGTTTGAGATGTTCAATAAGCAATTGGACATGAAATTGGAGATCAGGAGAGAGATTACAATGAACAAATCTAAAATAATTTGCATAAAGGTAATTGCATCTATGACTGATGAGATCAAGTGAAATAATATGTAAAATGAATAAAAGAGGCCCAGGACATGGTCTTGGGGGACACTCATACTTGGTGAGCATTACCATAATGAAAATCCAGCAAAGAAGACTAAGAATTAGTGGTCAGACAAGTAGAAGAATCAGGATAACTCTTGTCCCATGGGCACAACTACATTTTAACAGGACCAAATAATCTATTCTTGATTACTGATGGCTGAAAGAAGAGGATACTTTTCATACAATTTCAAATACAAAATCAAGAGGTTGCATTAATGTCTGAGAGAAAAATACTCCTTAGCTTGGAATCCTCATGGTGTTCCACATTGCAAATTCTACGAAGGATGCAATAACTTATATGACTACAGACTTGGAGCTTGTGGACAATTCTAAATTGACATCTTTACAGAAAATAGACAAAAGAAATAGTTTCATTCTACTCTGCATCACTTACTTTAAGAACATCATTGTTCTAAACAATGCTCTCAAACTCGAATACAACAGTTTAAAGAGACGATTACATCTCCCCCAAAGAGCCAGGGCTAACTCCCTGTCTCTCCCCTATAAAATGAGCAAGATGAACTTACTGCCTTCAGTTGTAGTAGAAGATATGTCAGTTTATAGAGTGAAGCTTCTGGCTTCTGGACCAACTCTCCTGCAATTTTCTTAATGATGTGGTGAATAATAGAATTAAATATGATTCTTGACCAGAAGACCTGGCTATTTAAAAGGATTTGTGGAAGAATTTGGTTACAAGGGTGTGGTAGCACCTATCATCTGGTTCTGACTATGGGCAGCTTCTGAACAATTGACAGCTAAAATCTCAATTGAGTAGAGAGATTTTTTTTTAATGGTATTTTGACACTTGGGTTGAATGTTGATTCTAGCAAGAGTGGAAAGGAATTTGAAATATACAATAAGATTATTTTAAATAGTAAATAATATCAGGGCAAAATATATAGTTACTTCAATGACTGAGGCCTCAAATTTTCTGGAGATTCATTCACAGAGCCAGATTTGATTGTGCCTTATTGAATGGAGCCAGGAGATTTGGTTCTGGGGACAAATGCTGTTATCATTGTGGAGCATTGAATGAAATGCTTCTTTCCCCATATTCTCTGCCACTGTGCTCTTCAATTGAATGGAGCTATTACAGGCACAATCCTGTTTTAAATAGACTAGTTAAAATATCAAAGTGCCAGAAAAAAACTCAACTACTGAGTTTTGAGTAAATTAAAAAGTTCCAATACTGGGAAAAGTCTTAAGAATAGACTTAGAAATATTGGACAATAAGAACTGTACTGCCACTATCATAGACATTATAGTAACTTTGAAAATGGATACTTTCCAATCTGCCAAAGCTGCTAAGATTGAAAAATATCATATAATCTGTCAGCATTTGGTTAGGAAGGCTACAGGGTATATTGCAAGGCACTGATAATGGAGGCCTTGGAGGATGAGATCCAGCTAATGACTTTGTATTATCTAAATTAAAGATTAGCCTGATGAACTTGATGATACATGATTCAATCATATGAGCAATAGGAATTCAGCAGTACTCAGAATGAGTGTATGAGAAGTGATTGCATTTATTAATTTATATACAATATATTATAATATTTCTTTATGATCTATTTTATGAGTAAATTGTACATATGTAATGTTTTTCTTTTGGCTTTATATTGCACTTTTAATGTTATGTAGTATTTACTTAACCCTGTAAAATGTAATATGTGATCAAAATTACCTCTAAGTCTGTTCACTAAAATATTGATTGAATAAAGTAAAAATATCCTCCCCTCCTTATTTTTTATTGTGTGTTAGTGTAGGCCTAGTACCAAACCTTTGCTCAGTCATTATATTTCTAACCCAGATGCTGACTATGGGCAGCTTCTGAACAATTGACAGCTAAAATCTCAATTGAGTAGAGAGATTTTTTTTAATGGTATTTTGACACTTTGGTTGAATGTTGATTCTAGCAAGAGTGGAAAGGAATTTGAATTCTTTCTTTACATTCTTTAAAAAACAAGGGACACCTACCCTAACCCTGGGGTCTCTTATTCTGCTATTTTATTTATTTTACGTCTTCCCAGATAGTTATTAAAAAAAAAATAAAGGATTCTGAGTTGGAAGGGACAAAAGAGAAAATACCTACATTTTTTGTTTTACAAAGGGGAACACTGAGGTTCCAAGGGGTGATGACATGACTTGTCCATGGTTACTAAAAATAGTTGTTTATTCTTTATTCTTGAGGAGAATCGTGACAATGGGGAGGTGATGCCATGACATGCAAATGAGTTGGATTTAAGTGAAGGAGGGCTGTGCAAGGTCACCTACCTTCCTTTCCCCTCTAGAACCATCTGGGTCCAGTGACCAGATATAGATCAGGATGACTGGAAATGATCCTGGATGGAATGGGAGACTTCATAGTGTGAAAGGCAAGGATTGAAATGTCAGACCTTAGATTGCAGATCCTGTTGCTATTTCCATTATGCCATCGCTTGAGTAGCTGTTAAGCAGCTATTGGAGCCTCTTTGAGCATTGTCTATAATCTGGTTCTGGGAAAAGGGCTTAGGGTATACAAGCAAAAAAAAAATGTTATGTATCTTTTCCAGTTCAATGAAGTATTCAGTAGAAGATATCTTCTACTCATTTGGGGATCTTTCTTGGGACTACATACTTCTTAAAAATTATACTTTGCACACCACTACAGTGCAGAGCAGACCACTGGAGAGACAAGAGAAAGTCCAAGAACAGATGCCAAGAGTCAATTTGCTGTCCAGGAATCTTTGCTAGATTGCCACCAGTAGTCATTTGGGACAATATTTCCATCATACACAGGCCATTATCACATCTTTCCTAGATTGTTGCCATAATTTTAATTTTTTTAAAAAAATTGTTTGAATTTAATACACGTAAGAGAATGTTTCTGTAGACAAAGCAAGATAAAAAGAATTGCGCAGACAAATCTGAATTGCGTCTTATACAGCTTGATTCTCCTATGTATAAAATATATTTAATGTATGATTTTCAAAGCTGTCCTGTTACTGATTTTTTTTGAGTCAAGTCAATAAGCATTTTTAAGTTCCTACTATTTATTTCAGGCATTGTGGATATCTGATGTTAACCTCTTTGTTTTCAGGAGGACCAATGACATTATGAGGGTAATGTCTTGACTTAGATATGAATTGAATTTAAGTGAGGCAGAGCTTCACAGAATCATCAGCCTCTCTCAACCAGAGTCATCAAAGTCCAATGGCAAAACTCGTGTTGTCCTGGGATGCAGTGGATCTTGGCTTAGCTAAACCCTGGGAATATAAAGAAAGGGGGTTTAAAAAAGCCCATCTCTCAAGAAAGTCACATCCTCATGCAAACAATTATGTGCAAATAAGATCTATACAGAATAAATTGGAGAATTATATCCAATATCAGAGGGGAGGCACTAAGATTAAGGAGAACTGGGAGAATCTTACAGGAGCTCAGACTTTAGCTGAGGCTTGAAGGGAGAGAAGGCAGGAGGAAAGAAAGAATTGCATACATGGGGGACAAAATGCCCAGAATCTAGAGGTGGGAGGTCTTCTGCAAGGAGCATCAAGGAAGTCAGTGTCATTGAATCAGAGGAGTTGATGAAAGGGAGTAAGACTGGAAAAGCAGGTTATAAAGGGCTTTTAGTGCATTTTAAAGGATTTTTTTATTTGACCCTGAAGGGAACAGGGAGCCTCTAGAGTTTATTAGGTATGTGTATGGGGAGGTGACACATAATTTAGAAGATTACCTTGGAAGAAAAGATCAGCAGTGTGATTTTAGAGAGACCTGGGGAGACTTAACATGAACTGATGCTAAGTGAAATAAGAATCATTGTACACAGCAACAAGATTATACCAATTCTGATGGACATGGCTCTTTCCAACAATGACATGATTCAGATCAGTTCCAAAAATCTTCTGATGAAGAGAACCATCTGCACCCAGAGAGGATTGTGGGAACTGAGTGTGGACCACAACATAGCACTTTCACTCTCTGTTGTTGCTAGTTTGCATTTTCTTTCTCAGTTTTTGTGGCCTTCTTGGTCTGATTTTTCTTGTGCAGCAAGATAACTGTATAAATCTGTATACATATATTAGGTTTACCATATTTAACATGTATTGGATTACCTGCCATGTAGGAGATGAGGTGGGGGGAAGTAGGGGAAGATTTGGAACACAAGGTTTTTCAAGGGTCAATGCTGAAAAATTACCCATGCATATGTTTTGTAAATAAAAAGCTTTAATAAAAAACACAAAACAAAATAAAAATAATAAATAATAAACATGAAAAAAAGATTACCTTGGTAGCTGAGTGGAATGAGGAGAGATGAGACAAAAAGACCAACCATGAAACTGGCTGTGATACAAGCATGAATTGATATGCATTTGCACTAGAGTGGGCAGTGGTGTCAGAGAGAAAGAGCCATAAGTAGGAACTATTATGAAGGTAGAAACAACAGGATTTGGCAATTGATTGGGCATGGAAGGTGTGAGAGAGCAAGGAGAGAGTGACACTTAGAGTGCAAGCCTGGGTGATTGGGGAGATGGTAGTACCCTGGACAGTAAGAAGAAATATTGGAAGAAGGGAGAATTTTGGGGAAAGATGGTGAATTCAGTTTGGGACATACTGAGTTTAATATGTCTACTGAATTAAAGCTGTTGGAGATATAGAACTGGGGCAGTTAGAAGAGAGGATGGGACAGATAGCTCTGAGAATCTGCATTGATGATAATTGAACCCTTAGGAGTTAATGAGGTGACCAAAGGAGATAATTTAGAGGGAAATTGGAGAGAGTCTAGGACAGAAGCTTGTAGGACACTTATAACTGGATCCAACAAAAGAGACTGAGGACTGGTCAGATGGGAGCAAAACCAGAAGAGGATTGTGTTTTAGCAGTCTACAATGAGATGATGGTGCTTGACAATGCTAAAGGTTGCAGAAAGGTCAAGAAGGATGGTTAGACTTGTCAATTAAGAGAGATCATTGGTAAGTTTGGAGAGAGCAGATTAAATTGAACTATGAGGTTGGAAGGCAGATTGAAGAGAATTTATACTATAGACAGCCCTTTCAGGGAGTTTAGCTACTAAAGGGAAGATATATAGACACACACATACATTTGCATTTGCATATACATATCTGTGTAGATAAGTATGTATGTGCAGTATATGTGTACATGTGCATGTATGCATATATGCACTTATTTGTGAAGATATGCATGTGTGCATATATCTATGTAAAGACAGGTGTGTATATGTATATATCTCTGTATATGCATGTATTATAACTAGGTGGTAAAGTCCATGGGTGCTGCTGGTCCTGGAGTCAATACTCTTCTTCCTTATTTCAAATCTGGTCTTTTGACTCTTACTAGCTCTGTAATCCTGAACAACACTTAACTCTGTTTGCCTTAGTTTCCTTATCTATAAAATGAGATAGCAAAGCAAATGGCAAACCATTTCAGTAACTCTGCCAAGAAAACCTCAAATAGAGTCACTAGGAATTGGACACAGAAAAATGCACATACACACAGACACAGACAGACAAACAGAGACAGAAAGAGAGACAGAAACAGAGAGACAGACAGAGACAGAACACACAGAGATGGAGACAGAAAGACAGAGAAGTATATATGTATATGAATAGATAGCCTGGATGGATCAAATGAAGGTGCTTTGAGGATGAGGGAGACATGAGCACATTAATAAGCAGAATGAAAACAGCATTAAACAAAGACTGAGGATTTATGAGAGACTGGGGATGACAAAGGTGGCAGACTTTTGGAGGAGACATAATGCAACAGGATGCATGTAGAAAGCTTAGCCTTGGCAGGGAGAAGGGCCATCTCTTCTCATAAGACAAGGATAAAGGAGATTCTGGTACTTCTACTTTGTGGAAAGGCCCAGGTTGGCCTCCCTTTATTTCCCCTCCCAGCTCTGTTCTTGGAAGTTTTGGATTTCAAAGCCATGCCTCCTCTACTTCTGAACAATCCTAGAACTTCCCTCGGTTCCTGGGGCCTCCTTGCCTTAGAACAGCCTACTGCCTTTGAAGCCTGGTCATACCAGAGTATTCTTTTGTATCCCATCCCCCTTTTCCCACCAGTGAGCCTCTCCTGGAGGAGGGACAGGCTCAGACTGACCTGCCTCTGTTCCTGTTCTGTCCCTGTTCCAGATTTTCTGGTCTTTAAAACTGTTATTTAATCTTTCCTTCTTCCCCATCCCCGTGCATCTCTTTTTTGGGTGTTACCTAATAACATTAGAATGTAAGTTCTACTTGTATTTGTAACCCCAGTACAGCGTATATACTTAATTATTAATGTACTTATATAGATAATTAAGTATATACTTATGTACTTAGCATATTTATAATATATTTATAAACTCTATACTTAGTACATAGTATATATATATGCAAATATATGTACTATATACTATAAATATATATATATACATATATATACATGTATACACACACATTTAATAAATGTTTGTTTTCTTTCTGCCTTCTCTTCTGGTCTGGCCATGCCCAGCTTGGGAACATGGGGGCCTGTGTTCCACACTATGTGGGTGGGGAAAGCCTCCTTTAATTTCACTCTCTACAATCCCTTTCTTTTCAATTGTGCTTTTCTACTACTCTCTGTTTCACTCTTTTAGGCAACTTTAACTAGCTGCCTCCAGAGGATGAAGCTCCTAGTTCATGCCCAGCATGGGCATTATGAACTAAACCATTGAGGAATAGTGTAGCCAGTCAGCCCATCATAGAAGCCTTAGGAAGCCAGGGTGCCTAGGAGTTAAGCCTAAGGGAAGTTTTGGATTCTTTAGAACTGAGATAAACTATGAAGCTAATCCTCTTCCCCTCCCCAGAGACTGTGGTGGAGGATTATACCTCCCATGTGTTGGAGGAGTAAATATGTATATTTATTGTTATTATAATACAATTATACTCTTTGAAGTAAATATTTCTATGTGAAAGCTAATCTGATTGTTCACAGCCAATGGAACTGGGATAAAGGGGATCACTCCCTGCTATTGAGGGGATACCTAGACCTGCAATCCCTGTAAGCCTATCAGAATTATTGGGAGGGAGAAGATCTAACCTAGCTGGACTTAGGTGGTAGTAAGGGCCAGGGTAGGCAATGTAACGTTTTGCTTTTTTTTCCCCTAGTAAATTTATTTATTTTTAATACACATTGTTTTATGAAACATGTTGGGAGAGAAAAATCAGAGCAAAAGAGAAAAACCATGGGAAAGATGAAAAAAAAAACAGAAAAAAATGAACATAGCATGTGTTGATTTACATTCATTCTCCTTAATTCTTTTTCTGCATGCAGATTTTCTATCCAAAGTCTATTGAGATTTCTTTGGATCACTGAACCACTGAGAAAAACCAAATCTTACGTAGTTGATTATCACACATTCTTGCTATTATTGTGTACAACGTATTCCTGGTCCTGCTTCTTTCACTCAGCATCAGTTCATGTAAATCTTTCCAAGCCTTTCTAAAATCAGCTTGTTCGTAATTTTACAATACATATTCATACATATACATATACACATACATATACATACAATACAATACAAATTTACAATACATAATACAATACAATACAGAACAATAATATTCTATAACCTTCATATACCACAAATTATGCAGCCATTCCCCAATTGATTGGCATCTATTCATTTTCCAATTCTTTGCTACCACAAAAAGAGCTGCTACAAATATTTTGGCACACGTAGGTCCCTTTCCTTCCTTTATGACTTCCTTGGGATACAGACCTGGAGATGGAACTGCTGGATCAAAGAATATGTACAGTTTTATAGCCCTGTGAGCATAATTTCAAGTAACTCTCCAGAATAGTTGGATCATTTCACAATTCTACCAACAAGTTTGCCCACATCCCCTCCAACATTTATCATTATCTTTTCCTTTCATCTTAGCCAATCTAAGTTATGAGATGTATCTCAGAGTTGTTTTAATTAACATTTCTCTAATCAATAATGATTCAGAGCATTTTTTCATATAGTTTAATTTCATCATCTGAAAATTGTTCATATCCTTTGACCATTTATCAGTTGGGGAAGTTACATTTTTTTTAATGTCTTAATGTCTTTGTTTTCTGTTTTGACAACCTTATCTCTCCAACACCCCCCCCAATTAAAGAACATCATCAACAACAAAAAAGACACCTTTAAACCCTGGTATCCAATATATAGAGTCAAGCAAAACACATCATCATGACATTGACAATGTTTAAAACTATACCTTATTTTACACCTTGAGTTCATCACCTCTTTTTCAGGAAGTAGACAAGATGTTTTATCGCTGGTCTTCTGGAATCATGGTCGGCCAAGTCATAACCTTCTCAGTGATCTGATTGCCTCCAATTTCTCTTCCCTCAGATACCTTCCATTCAGCCACCAAAGAGATTTTCCTAAAGCCCAGGTCTGATGATGGATTTCATTGCCTTCTTCAAATTCCACTTGTTCCCTATTTCCTCCAGGATCAAAATCCTCTGTTTTTTTATATAATGTTGTTCATAACCTGATCTCTTCCTACCTTTGCAGTCTTCTTAGACTTTACTTCCCTCATGCACTCTGTGATCTAGCCACAATGGCATATTGTTGGTTTTCAAGCCTAGGACCCATTTCCCAGTAACATTCCTTTTTACTGGCAACATGTTCTCCATGCCTAGAATGCAATTCCTCACTTAGCCTGTCTTCTAAGAATAAAAAATAGGAATAATAAAATAATAATAAAATAAAAAATAAACAATAGACTTGAAGGGAACTGAGGATTCCAAAAGGTATAAAGAGGGAGAGGAGATCAAGTATATATAGTGAATTTATAGTGACAGGGAATGGGATACCACATGCAGAGGAGAGCAAATGGACAGTTTTATTTGAGTGTATTATACCTGAGGGCAGTAGTGTGTAAATCAGCTTGGAAAGATGGGCTGGAGCTTGAATGTGAAGGGGAGAAGGAAGGATAAGTCCAGATGGCAAATGGGACCCTGGAAATATCTTGGTGAGTAAGTTCTGTGAGATCACTTTGTGATCTCTTGGTGAGATCACTCTGTGATCTATCCACAATGGTCTATTTGTTGATTTTCAAGCCCAGGACCCCTCAATCCTTTTTTATTCGGTGACTTGTCCTCCATGCTTAGAATCCAATCCTTCCTTACTCAGCCTGCCTTCTAAGAATAAACAATAGGAATGTTGTGATACTACAGGTTTGAGCTTCATTTGGCTGCTAAGGAAGACAGTAGCCCAGAGAAGATGGGAGACTTTGTCAATGAAAACAAGCCCAGTATCGAAAAAGGCAGTTTTTTACCTATAGTAATTTGGAAATCTAGCTTATCTTCCCTGATTCTGCCCAGCCAGATTTGGTTCCTTGTGTTGGATCTCTCTTCCCTAGAGACTCTGGTGGTGAGAGTGCTTCACTGCTCAACTTTACTGTGGACTGGGGTAAGAACCCAGGGATTCTGCTTTGTTAGACTACTTAAGGAGATAACCGGAATGGTAAAACCCACACCTCTCAAAGGACCCCGTCTCTACTTACTTACAAGGAATGATACCCAAAGATGCCTGACAATCTTTCTACCTCTCCAGATATGGTTATTTTGATTTGAGTTATGGATAAAGGAATCTGCTCTCTTGCATCTTCTTCCCATGAATCATGGAGGGGAAGATGTGAAACAGGCTGGTATAACATGGGTTTGTTTTCTGGTTTTGGTCTTTTCCTCTGGTCAGGGTATAAAATGAATATGTAGCCAAAACACACATTTTTTGAAATTTTCCACCCAGTCAGCAAATATGCACATTATCAGAGACATAATATTTGTAAAGCATTTTATAGACTTTAAAACACTAATAAATGTTACCTGCTGTAATAACAATGATGATGATTTTTATTAGTATTGATGGCTTTCTCTGTGCTATTCACTGGAAACACAAATACAAAAGTGGGACAATCCCTCAAGAAGCTTACATTCTACTAGGGAGATAAATCATGATCACAAAATAAGAAAATGTGATCTATTTACAAAATAAATACCTTTGTAGGCAAGACACTCATAAATAGAGATATCAGGAAACCACTGCTAAAGGAGGAGACACAGTCTTGGAGGGAACTGGGGATTCCAAAAGGCATGAGGAGGGAGAGGAGACCATGTATATAGATAGCAAAGTTGCAGTGACAGGGAATGGGATACCACATGCAGAGGAGAGTAAGTAGGACAATTTGGCTTGAGTGTAGAATATTTGAGGGCAGTAGTGTGAAATCAGCCTGGAAAGATGGGCTGGAGCCGGAATGTGAAGGACAGAAGGAAGGATGAGTCCAGAAGGCAAATGGGACCCTGGAAATATCTTGGTGAGTAAGCTCTGGTCTTGGCAGAAGCCCCACCAAGGTGTATGACATCATGGGAATTTGTTCAGCTGGCCAGGGGGAGAATGGTCAATTCTAGAGACTCATTCCTATTTTCAAGGAAAACAGCTCATTCAGGGAGAACTACAGAGGAGTGAGAAGGGAATTAATACTGAGCAACTCAGTGGAGGAAATATCTTTCCCTTTCAGAGAGGACAGCTATAAATAATCAGGGGGAAAAAAGAGTGCACATAATTAAAACTGCCCAAAGTAAGTGGTTCTTGAAACATCTGCCTGATTTAAAAACTAATTATTTTGAAAGTAATCACTGACAGAGATGGTATGTGTTTACCACAATGCATTGCTTCTGTACCCCTCCTCCCTCCTTTTCCTTCTCTTTTTCTTCCTCTCCTCCGTTGCCAGCAGCAGCAACATTCAGGCTGATCAGTCAGGCAGAGCACATAGGGAGCTGCAGCAGCATTTTCTGTCTCACTGATTAATAACTTCATCAAAGACTTGTTTAATAAAGAGATATGAATCTCCTGAAGGAAATAGCAATGTGTGGTGAACAACCAGAAGAGAAGCCAAGGTGCCATGTAGAATCAGACAGGACTGAGTTTAGGGCGCGCGTGTGTGTGTGTGTGTGTGTGTGTGTTTGATTTTTTTCAGCTTCCCTGCTATACAAAATTAGTTGTAAATCAAAGGAAATGAGTTGGACTCAGACAGGAGGGTCTCAGTGGGGCTAGAGAGAGCAATCTATATAACTTAGCCCTTTTTATTCTTCTCTTGAAACTGAAAGCTTGACAGGGAGAGCAAAAGAAAGAGCAAGGGAAGAGAGAAGGGTAGAAAGAATGGAGGAGAGAGAGGTAAGAGAGAGAGAGAAAGAGAGAGAGAGAGAGAGAGAGAGAGAGAGAGAGAGAGAGAGAGAGA
>JAJPUD010010830.1:0-40820 GCA_023553655.1 Myrmecobius fasciatus
TCACTTATCCTCTTTAGTTACCCAAGAAGTAGACATAAGAATATGGAAACTCAATTTGACACTATGGTATGGGAAAGATATTGTCTCTGAAAGTTCCCAGACTTCAAGCCATTAGTCCAAAGAACACACTGGTTATGTGACCATGGATAATTTATTGTACCAAATTGGAATGGATTTCTCCTCTGAGAAATGGATTATTTTTGTTGTTGTTAAATTGTTTCTATAGTCTCATTTAGCATTTGGTGCCTATAAATTTAGAGACCACTTGTGATTTTTCCCACAGAAACAAATGAGCAATTCAATTTTTGTCTATTATTTTGTTTTACGTTTTTAGTGTCCTCTTAATATCAACATATATTATTGATAAATATAAAACTACCCAAGTTTGAAAAAAATAATTCTCCTATACAGAATTACATAGATTTTGGCAATAGTTGCCTAGTTCTTCAATCCTACCCCAGTTTTTTAGAATGCCATTAGAATGGTGAAATGAAGAACAGAAATTTAGAAAATAGAGGACCTGGATTCAAATAGTGCATTTTATTCTTTATGCTTGCCTTTACTTGAACATAACCCAACCTCTATTTAAAAAAAATAGATTAACAGTCTAGATAGTTTTTTTAAATCCTTTGAAGCTTCAAAGCTTTGATTTTAAATTGTAATTTTTACATCGGAAAGCTATCAGCAAATATATGCTATATTCCACCCACTGTCACAAGCCCAAGTGCTTTCTGTCTTTCACCTAAATAACTTTTATATTCCATTAGAGGAGAAAGTATATTTCAAAGACCCAATTTTCAACTATTCCTCCTGAGCACATATCTCAGAAACTGGCAATGATAAGTCAAAATTTGATATGTTGTGTTGTTGATTGCCTAGATTTAAGAAAGTTCTAATGATACAAATTATACTGGAAAGCATGTGAATCATTTTTAATTTTTCCCCAGATCCCAGCATTTACAAACATATCCCTTTGTTGGGGCTACAAATGCTGCTTGAATTCAGAAATGAAGTCATCACCAGGCTGGACTCTTGATTACTCAGGGATAGTAAAAATGACTGATGATAACAAAATGCTTTAAGTTTTACATTTGTCTATCTTCACCATCTCACTTAAGCCTCAGAGTAATCTTGACAGTGCATATTAATACAGAGAAGGCACTGGAATTATGATCTTACTGATGATTGAATGCAATTTGCATTTGGAAAGAGGATTGTTGGGACTGAATATAAATCACAACATACTTTTTTCACTTTTATAGGTGTTTGCTTTTTTTTAAATTTTTTTCCCGTTGGTCTGATTTTTTTGTGCACCATAATAATTGTCTAAATGGGTATAGAAGAATAATACATTTTAATATATTGGATTATTTTCTTTCTGAGGGGGTGAAAAAAATTGGAATACAAGGTTTGGCAAGGGTGAATGTTGAAAACTATTTTTGCATACATTTTGAAAATAAAAAGCTATTGTTTAAAAAAAAAAAAAGCAGTGGATTCACCCAGTAAAACTAACCTACAGTCTAAATGAGGTTGAGGGTTCCTGAAAGGGCCCATATACATGGGTGAATTGGGATGTGGAGTGTCTATTACAAATATGAAAAGACCCCTTTTGTTCCACATGCCATGAAGCAGATGCTGAGGAATACCTTAAAAGCTTAGTAAGACATCAAAAATGTGAA
Organism: Myrmecobius fasciatus; assembly: GCA_023553655.1. Taxonomy (NCBI): domain Eukaryota; kingdom Metazoa; phylum Chordata; class Mammalia; order Dasyuromorphia; family Myrmecobiidae; genus Myrmecobius; species Myrmecobius fasciatus. The sequence continues at coordinate 1,680 of JAJPUD010010830.1, forward strand.
GATAATTCACTGAATTCTGGGCCATTACCAGGCTTCTTGACTTTTGTCTTGTCTCTGAATTTTGATGATTGATAAGGCAACATTGTGAATCTCTTTCTCTCTGTCCTCTCCAACATGTCACCACCCATCGATTGCTATATTTTCTTTCCTCATTGCACCTCTTGTAAACATCCTGTCTATCTGTATCCCTTTTATTACTTGTCTTTCTATTTCAGTGCCATTTTCCCCAAATTTCCTCTCATCATTAACATCACAGTCCCTTTTTCAATTGTCATGTTGTTCCCCAGAGAGTACTCAGAGTCAGTTGTTTGGTACTCATTTTGTAATTTAATAAGTTCAGAAATCATCAATTCACTTTAAGGCTTAAATGTTTTGATAGGAAAACAAGAAAACAGATATTGTTTTTATTTTATCCTTGTAATGCTGATATTAATTCAGCCAATAAGTATTTAATTGCATTGTGTTGTATGTGTATTTGTTCCTGCTACTAGATTATATATAAATCAGTAATTCAGACAAGATTAATCCATATTTTTTTCAAGATGTTTGAGGTTATTCTATGGCACTATCCACGCCAGAAAATTAAGGAATATGGAAGCTCAATTTGACACTATGGACTGAAAGGACAGGTGACACTGAATATCATATGCTGTATTTTGATTCTATTACATTTTGTAGTACCACAGCTTTCTCATGGCATTCTTCATTTCTGTATTTCTCAGTGTGTAGATGAGAGGGTTCAGCATGGGTGCAATCACAGTATACAACACAGAAAACTCCTTCTCATTATTGTTGGCACTAGGTGGTGGCACATAGGTATAGACACAGGGGACAAAAAACAGGACCACAACCATGATGTGGGAGCTACAGGTAGAGAGGGCTTTGTGCCTACCCTCTACTGAGTGCTTTCGAAGATTGTATAATATTACTATATAAGATACAACCAGGACTAGAAAAGTAATCAAGCAAACCATCCCGTTGTTGGCAATGACCAAAATACTAACTACATGAGTGTTGGTGCAGACCAGTTTCAGGAGGGGTTTAACATCACATATATAGTGGTCAATCTGATTAGGACCACAGAAAGGTAGGCTGAGGACCATGAGCAGCTGGGCAATAGAATGCCAAAAGGCCACTGCCCAGGCAGTCAATATCAGCATGTTACATCTGAGCCGATTCATAAGGACTGTATAGTGCAAAGGTTTACAGATGGCAATGTAGCGATCAATGGCCATGGACACCAGAATGAACATTTCAACACCTCCCAGCAAGTGAAAAGAGAAGAGCTGGATCATACAACAGTTAAAGGAAATGTTTTTGCTCTTGGCAGCTAGGTCTCTGATCAGTCTAGGCACGATGGTGGAAGTATAGGCCAGATCCATAAGGGCCAGGTGACACAGAAAATAGTACATGGGCTGCTGAATCAGATGGCTACATGTGATAGTGATGAAGATGATGAAATTTCCCAGGAAGATGGCAAAATAACATATCAAGAAGAAAGTAAAACATATTATCTTGATGTCTTTGTTCATAAAAAGTCCCAAGAGAATGAATTCTGTGACATTGTTATGATTTTCCATGTAGTTAGAGTAGGTGACGAATATGTAGTAGAATATTAAATTATCTGAAATTATGTACAATGGATGAAATTATTGGTATTAGTTTTCTAATTGATAAAACCCATTTTGAGATAAATAAAACAATTTTTAATTGGCACATTGATGATAAAACAAACTTTAAACCAAAGTGTAGAACTTTAAGGGATGGAATTAAAAAAAATAAATAAATAAAGTGAATATCTCCCTTCTAATACTTTTTCTAAGAGTAAATATACCCATTTATATCACAACATGAGTTAAAATATGAAGAGGGTGAAGAGAAAGTGGGGGGAAAAGGCAGCATAAAGATTTTTACAAAACAATAATGATGATGTTACTTAGGTCTCCAAGTACATCTGCAGGTTTTGCGAGCAACAATCTTTCTTCAAAGAAAACAAATATTTTCCAGTGCTGTGGCTGAAAATGATATAACTTTAGTATCGAAAAGTATTATTTTGAGCCTTTTAAAATGTAGTAAGGCTGATCCATGTGTGAAAGATTTAATTATGCTGGCCAAATCGTTCCAGTTTCATGAAAGATGCTGGAATTCAGATTTTCCAGACATAACTTTAGAAAATCTAAATAGGAGCAGCTAGGTAATGCAGTGGATAGAGCACCAGCCCTGAAGTCAGGAGGACCTGAGTTCAAATCTGGTCTCAGACACTTAACATTCCCTCACTGTGTGACCCTGGGCAAGTCACTTAACCTCAATTGCCTCAGAAAAAAAGCAAAAAAAAAAAAAAAGAAAAAAGAAAGAAAGAAAAAAAAAAGAAAGAAAAGAAAATCTAAATAATTTGCTTCTCCATTTTTGTCCTTTATGACTAAAGAGTTTATATTCCATTATTAGAAATATTCAGAATAAATGAATTTAATGCCATGTTGTATATCTTATATAGCTAACTTGCCACTTTTGTGATTTCCTCAATTTATTTTCTTTTTAAATTAAATTGATATTAAATTTTTTAATCACAAGTATTTCTCAATTCATAGTTTTCATCCCTCCCATTGTAAAAAGAAATCTTCCCATCACACTTTTAAAGATTGTCAGACATTTATTTAAATTAAAAAATGTTTAAGTACATTCATGAGGTATTTTAATAGTCATTGAAATATGAAGCCTATGTAATCTGACAAAAGAAATAATGATCATATTATTACTAAAACAAAAACAAAACAAATAAAATAGAGAAATGACTTTCCCTTGTTTGATCCAATAAAATGAAAAAAGATTAAGATATATCTGATTATTCCTATGTCTTCTAACTTCAAGGTAGAGATGGGGAAAAAAATCATAAAACAAGTAGAAAGATAATCCATATTTGCAATGTGACTTTTTTCCTAGAGAAAAGGGAGACATCTTTTATCATTTTTCTTTGGAACTAATATTTATTGCAGACCTTTATTTGTTTATTTATTTGCGTATTGATCTGTATGTCTGTTTTCCCCCAGTAAACCTTGAAAAGAATGTTTGTCTACTATTGATTTTAATTCAAATAAGTGAATTTTAACATTCAACCACAAGGGATAAAGGAATAGCCCAAACAGAAGATGGAAACAAAAAATTGGTCAATTCATACTTAATTATCCCAGAGCTTTTTGTGTGGGAAGTTATACCTATAACTACCCAATAGCACAGAGCAATGAAGAACACATACTGTTCTGAGTGTGGATTTAAACTCCAAAGGTAAAGGATCTTGTTAGAAATGAAAACTGTAGACCCAAATTTTCAAATGTTTGAGGAAGGCTATATGTGTGTGTGTGTGTATACATATACACACATGCATGCATATATATTGCCAGATACAAGTGTCATAACCCTTTCAGGGTGGCACACTGTTTACAGAGGTCAGAACCAGCAGTTATATTCCATAAACTCACCCTGCCTGCTGATCTCCCCCTCGTAATTTCCACTGGAGGAGACCCTTAAATACAATATTTCATGGCACTCTTCTACATGAACTCTTTGATATATTTCCATATTGTTCCCTCTCCTTGCTGCATTACTATATGTTCAAAAATGATGGATGTATCCTCCTTAAGGGAGGAGAAAGTAATATACATAAGGTTTATTAAGCATGCTCAATTAAAATTTTTGCTTTCCCAAATAATAAACCCAAGTCATTTGCACAAAACAAGCACCTGGGACTATTTTTGTTGACTTAAGACATTTTTAATTCTCTTTAAACAGGATCTACTGAACCCAAAACTTCTATCACATTCTTTTCTACAATGGCCATGGAGAGGGAGGCTGTGAGACTGAAACTTTTTCAATTGTGGAAACAAAGCCTTACAATTTTAATTCTCAGTATCTTAACCTAAGCTATCTATTCAAAAGTAAAGTTTCATATGTGGGAGGAAAAGGAAATCTGAGTGTTTTAAGATGTAGAGTTGTAAGTTATCTTGGAGGTAATGAGGTGGCACAATGGATAGTTTTACAGTACTGGAATTAGGAAGACCTATCTATCTGAATTAAAATACAACCTCAGACGCTTAATAACTGTGTGATCCTGGACAAATTACTTAACCTTGTTACTTTGTTTATCTTTTTCCTCATATATAAAATGAGCTGGAGAAGGAAAAGGAAAACCACTTCAGCATCTTCACCAAGGAACCCTAAATGGGATTATGACAAGTTGGAAAAGACTGAACCAAGTGAAGAACAACAAAAAAGGGACCTTAGAGCAGGAAACTTTAGAAGGGAGAATAATGACCTTGGAATTACCAGATCTTAGTTCAAATTCACTCTGCATTTACAAACCATATGACCACTAATATAATTTCTCTGTTCTTATTTCTTCAAGAAAATGAAAAGATTTTGTAAAAGATTCTTAAATACTTTTTTCAGATCTAAATCTATGATCTTTTTATTTCTAAATGCTTAATAAACTGAGTCTTGAAGGGATAAAGTGACATTTTCAAAGACATTCACTCAGCCAATCACTAGTTTAGTGCAGATTCAACTCTACATGTAAAACTCAAAGAGTTAAATGAATTCTCCATTGTCATATTTCCGCTAGTAAGGGCTAATGGTTACAGTCAAGCTCTACTACTCAATTTTTAAGAGTTTTATTTATTTGTTTTCTATTATATCCTTTGGCTGTGCCCCATTCAGTCCACAAATGCTGGTGATGGTGAAAAGATTACAAAGAATCAAAAGGAGATTTTTCATGAGCATCTTTAAGAGTTGCCTTAACTAAATCATTTTATGCTAACAACCCCTTTCTTCAATCCTAGCCTTAAAGACAAATGTTTCAAGTACTTAACATTGAACACCTTTCGGTTCAGATAGTCTGTTGGTGAGATATTTAAGGAAAATATGTTTTGGGGGAGAGGGTGAGTATATGACTTGGGTATTTGACACAAGGGAATAGGATCCTAGGCAATCTAAAATGATATGGAGGTTTTAAAGGAAAAAAAAATTCTTTCCAAAAGCGTTTTCCTTTTTGGCTTACCTGTCACATATATAATAAACATTGTTGAAAAGGGTGGGAGTGATGTTTTTGGGAAAATTAAATTCTATAATTAATGAGTGAAAATCCATCAAAAAAAACTTACATTATACCATAAGACAATAGATATATTCTTTCATAGGAGATGTCTTCCCATCAAAAACATACCTGTTACCATGAAGTGAAGACTGATTTCTGGTCAAGTATTCCTGGAAATGTGGACTCTCCTTATCTTCCGAGAGAATGGTCCTTTTTTATCAAGAGGCAGGAGTGGAAGTAGGTAACTATTGCCAGGTGACTCCAATTTACCATAAAGGGAAAACAGGTGGGAATCAAGAAGTGTTCCCTTCTTTTACTGACTAGGAGCTCTGTAGACAAACAGGTTTTCAAAGTTACTGACTCCACCTAAAACATTTAGCCCAATACCTGCTTTTTGTGGAGTCATAGAGAAGAGCAAATTTAATGGTTTGTAAGGGACCCTTGAGACTTAGTCTCCCAGAAGCATTTCCAGGCAAATAAGAAATGTAAGACATTAAAATACAAAGACAAATTTCAATGTCAACCAATTAGTCCATCAGTCAGCTAGTCAATCAAGCATTTATTAAACACTTACTACATTTGAGCATTTATTAAACAGCTGCTATGACCAGAAAAATTTGCACTAGGAGGGCAAATGATATAATGCCTAGGGAGTGCCTCAAAGTTAGGAAGATCTCAGTTTAATCTCTGAGAAAGATTGCTTGAGTCACCACAGAAAAATAGATTAACTATTGAGTGCCCCATGGAACTCTCTCCTACTACAAAGCAGATGCTCTTACACATTAGCATGTGAAATGTTTTCATCACTTGTAAGTGGTCCGGTAGATGGAGCATGAGTCCTATAGTCAAGAACACCTGAGTTCAAATTTAGTCTCAGACACATACTAGTTATGTGATACCGAGCAACTCACTTAACTTCAATTGCTTCCCCCCCAAAAAAAGAAAGTATTCATCAAGAGTTCTATATACCAATATAATATTATCTCTGCTTCTAAAATACAATAAATATATATGTATATGTACACATATATTTGTGTACATACATGTGTGTAAATATATGTATTTATATGTATATATATGTAAATATATGGTGGGTATGTATAAAATATATAGAGAGAGAGAGAAGGAGGGAAGGAAAAAGTATGTGTGTATATATATATATACACATATATATACATACACATATATATAAACATATATACATAGACATACATTCGTACTAGACAAAACAGAATTGGAAGTGAGAGTTCAACTGAGAGCGGGTCTCTATTTCTTTTAACTCTGTGTTTTGATGCAGAGTTGAAGGATTGTAGCAGAAATATAATTTGGAGCTAAGGAAGGACACCAGAAGTCACACCAAAAATATACAGAGTATATTTTTATGACATTGAAATTTTCTATTAGGGATTTTTCTATGACATTTCCTTCTCCCTCTAACTTTCCTAAAACTAAAAAACTTCAATTGTGAAAGATTTTATATGTCCTATAGTTCAAGTCCCATACCCTATTTTATAAGCAAGGAAAGTGAATCTCACAGATGACAAATGACTTGCTTAAAGTCATCTTTACTGGTAAGTCATGTCACATTCTCGGTCTCTTATTGCCCAGACCCTTTGCACTTCTCTGTATTTTTATATTCTTCATTTTCCTATTTTCTTCCCTTTTTTTCTCTGTTCCTTGTGTATGTGCGTGTATGTAAATTTCCTTGTGTATCAACTTGATAAGCTTCATTAATTTAATACATTAAAAATTTTGGAAGAATTCCTAGACTGCTTTAACTGTTATATTCTTACAACCCTCAATTAAATTAAAATATTCCTTCATTTCTATTGGAAATACCAGCAGTCTCATCAAGCCAGATAAATTTTAAGAGCAAAATATTTGAATTCTTCTCCTTCCTTCTCCTTTTTCTTCTCTTTCCTCTCTTTTTCCTTCTCCTCCTCCTTCTTTCTTCTTTCTTCTTCTGTCACAGTCAGTTTCACTCTTTAGTTACTCAAGAAGTAGGCATTAGATAGTGGCATGGGGAAGGGAAACCCCATCTGAAAGTTCAAAGATTTCAGGACACTAGTCCAAAATACACACTGGTTATGTGACCACGGACAATTTACTGCCCAAAATTGGAATGGGTCCCTAATCTGTGAATTGGGTTGTTTTTGTTTTTGTTGCTAAATTATTTCTGTAGTCTCATTCAGTACCTGGTGCCTATAAATTTAGAGACCTCTTGTAATCTTTCCCATGGAAACAAAAAGAAATTCATTTTTCCTCTGTTCTTAGGTTTTATGCTTGTAATGTGCCATTAATGTCATAATATATTGATGATAAAAATAAAATTTTACTCGTTTAAAAAAATAAGATTTACCTATATAGAATTACATTTTGGCAACAGTTGCTTGAGTCCTTCAACCCTACCCCTACTTTTTTAGAATGCCATCAGAATGATGAGATAAAGAGCAGAAGTTTAGAAGTCAGAGGACCTGGATTCAAATCTTGCCTTTTTTTCCTTTATGCTTATCTTTCCTTGAACATCTCCCAACCTCTTTTTATTTTTTCAAATTATATAAACAGCCTATATAGTTTTAAAACCATATTAAAACCATAACTGGTAGAGCAAGTCCTGAAGGATATAATGTGAAAATAGTTTTCATAAAACATCAGTATGACTTTGATTATAAAATTATTACTTTATCTGAAGTTGCTAATTTCAAATAAGGAAAATTTCGATCCCTTAAAGATACTATTTAAAGATACTTCCAGAAATTGTTTTAATCATTTAATTGTAAATATAATGCAACATCCTCTTGGAAGTCAGGATACTGAGCAAAGGCCCTCTTAGATGAAGAAATATGAAAGCAAGAATTTAAGGAGGATAACAGATTATAGGTCAATGAAAATGTGTTAATATTTTATAAAAAATAAATCTATTGATTTTCTCTAATAAACTATATTTCTACGTAAGTATGCTTGTAATTCAAAAGTAAATTCAGAACAATTAAAGAACCATAGTAAAAGATCAAAACAAACTTGGAAGGAATAAACATCTGAAAATAAAATGAAACCAAGAAAGAAATTCTCACAATCAGAACTCAGAATCATTTTCATATTCCAGCTATTGAAGACAAAAAGAAAAAGAGATGGGAAACAGATTAAGAATCATCCCATAGCTCAATTTGACTGGATCATAGTATATAATGGGCAGGAAGAACTGTATAACAAGGCTCAGCTTGTGATCAGTCAGTGAAATATTTAAAATAAAAAAAAAACAGAAGCAAATATATTTGATCATAAAACAAGAAGCCACCAAATTTGAATTTAGGTTGTGAGATATTTTTATATCTGTTTTAGAAAAAAAAATCATTCAAGGAAAAATGTATAGGAGTGAAAAGAAAGAAGTTTGAGGAAGGAAAACCAAGAAAAAATATTCAAATACTCAGGGTTCTGACTAATTAAGTCTTAAACTAGGGAATTGACTATGACTAAAGAGAGAGTAGACATAGAAATGACAAGACTTTACAAATTATTGGACATGTATGTTGAAAAGGGGAAATGAATTGCATACAACAATGAGTAAGGGAAACCAAGCAGGTGGAGGGAAGCTCATTCTAAGAAGTATATGATGAATATTGCTCTAAGCAACTATTAACTATTCCTTTTGAGCACATAATGTCTCAGAAACTGGCAATATTAATAAGCCAGGACTTGATATGTTGTGTTGCTGATTGCCTATATTAAAGAAAGTTGATAGTGCAGATTACACTTGAAAACATATGTGAACACTTTTAATTTTCCCCCAGAAATCTCAGCATTTACCAATGCATCCCTTTGTTAGTTCTATAAATAGTTTGAGTTCAGTAATGAAGTCATCCACATATTAGAGTCTTAGTTACTCAAGAACATTAAAAATAATGATGATGATAATGGTAATAGTGATAAGGCTAACAATACAATGCTTTAAGTTTTGTAATGTTTTATATCTATCATCTCACTTAAGTCTTATAATAATCTTGATTATGAATATTAATACAGGGAAGGCACCAGAATTAAGATCCAATAGACTTGTGATGGAAAGCGCCATCTGGGTCCAAAGAGAGAACTATGAACAGTGAATGTGAGTCAGAGTACAGTTATTTTCACCATTTTTGTTGTTTGCTTATTGTTCCCTTTTTCTCCTTTAGATCTGATTTTCTTATGCAATAAGGTAAATATGGAAATATGTTTAGAAGAATGATACATGTTTACCTTATACAGTCTTGCTGTTTTGAGGAGGGGTGGGGGGAGAGGAGAAAAAATTGGTACACAATGTTTTGCAAAGGTCAATGTTGAAATTATCTTTGCATATATTTGGAAGTATAAAATATTATTAAAATAGAATTAAGAGAGATTGAAAAAGTTTTCCTAGGGCCCCACATGTGCAAGAATGTTTGTGGCAGCCCTTTTTGTAGTGGCTAGAAACTAGAAATTGAATAGATGCCCTTCAATTGGAGAATGGCTGAATAAATTATGGTATATGGATATTATGGAATATTATTGTTCTGTAAGAAATGACCAGCAAGATGATTTCAGAGAGGCTTGGAGAGACTTGCATGAAGTGATGCTGAGTGAAATGAGCAGAACCAGGAGATCATTATACACAGCAACAACAGTACTATATGACGATCAATTCTGATGGACATGGCTCTCTTCAACAATGAAATGTTTCAAACTACCTCCAATTGTTCACTGAAGAAAGCCATATACACCCAGAGAGAGGGATGTGAAATGTGGACCACAACATAACATTCTCATACTCCTTGATTGATGTTTGTTTACATTTTGTTTCCTTTATCTGATATAACTTTTGTGTAGATAAGATTTTTCTTGCACAACAATGATAAGTTTGGAAATATGTATACATATATTCGATTTGCCAATATTTTAACATAATTAACATGTAGTGGATATCCTGCCATCTAGGGGAGGGGTGGGGAGTTGGGGGGAAAATTTGTAACAGAAAGCTATGTAAGGGTTAATGTTGAAAAATTACCCACACATATGTTATGCAAATAAAAAAAAGAAAAAGAAAAAGAAAAAGTTTTCCTATACATGATGGGATTTTATTTGGTACTTAAGAGAAGACAGAGAAGTCAGCAGGTAGACAGGAAGAAATAGAGAATTCTAAGTATGGGTGATAGCTAGAAAAAATACCCATGGAGAGATAAGTGTATTGTTTATGGAACAGGAAGAGGCCAATGTCATTGGACCAAATAACACATGGAGGGAGTGAACTTCTTTGTATAAGAAGAATAAAAACAAACAAAAAGGCTAGGTTACAAAGGGCTTTGAAAGTCAAAGTGTTTTGTTTATTTGTTTTTACTTGATCTGAGAGATGATAGGGAACCACTGGGGTTTATTGAGTAAGAGTGACATAGTCTGATCTATATTTTAGAAAAATAACATTTAATTGGCTGAATGGAGAATGACTTGACATGGATAGCATCTTGACCAGGAAGACCTACCAGTAGGCTATTAAAGTCATTCAAGCATAAAATGATGAAGTTCTACAATAAAGAGGTGCTAATGGCAGAGGTAAGAAGAAAAGATGGATGAGAAATGTTGCAAAGATGAAATTGCAAGCCTTGTCACCATATTAGATATGGGGACATGGTGGTAGGTGAGAGGTACTCAGGAATCCAGGATGACTTCTACCTATTCATCACGAGGTATGGAAAGATGGTATTGACCTTTTCAGAAATAGGAAAAATAGAAAAATCACAGGGATTTGGGTGAAAGACAGCAAGTTCTATTTTGCACACATTTTAGCTCAAGTGTCTACTGGACATCCTGTTAGAGATCTGAAAGGCAAATGGAAATTGGAGATTACAAATTAGGGAAAAGTGTGGAGCAGGTTGTCTAAATTTGAAAATCAGCACAGAAATGGCAACCAAGTTCAGCAAACTGAAGTACTAGGACAAAAAGAAAAGGGCCAGGAATAAAATCCTAAGTAATATTTGTTAACTCACTTAACATATTTAAGACTCATTTTTCTTCTGATTTAAGCATTATATTTGTGTTTCTGTAAAAGAAAATAATCAGATAACTAAATAATAAGTGGCATAGACAAAATGGGAATAATTATTTTATAGTACCTAATTCATATGATTATTGTGAGGCTCAAGTGGATTAATGTATAAAAAGTGTTTTGAAAAAGAATATAATTGCCTGTTGTAATACTGATTAGGAAAGTACATGCTTGCCAAATCTAGATACTGGTTTCCTAGCAATATCCCTTATGGTGCTTAAAACTCTATAAAAGATAGCAACATCACCAAAGAACATGATGGTGTTTAGACTCAACTATATCTAAGCAATTTAATTATATCTTAGAAACAATATAGTATAATGGAGAAAGTAATGAACTTGGAGTTAAGAGACATATTGGTGTAAATTTTTGTTCTGAAAATGAGCAACAGTATAGCCAAAGAGAAGAGAATTAATGGGGTAAGGAGGTTTAGGTAAATTCTGCATGATTTTGCTGTATAATCCATATAAAAATGCTTGCTTTCTCAATGGGGAGAGGGTAGAAAATGAAGGGAGAGAATATGGGAATCAAAGTTTTAAAAATGAATATTTAAACTGTTTTACATGTAACTGGAAGAAAAAAAAATATTAAATATTGTAACCAAAGTATATTTGCTTAAATTTTCTCAGCCACTGTTTTTTTTTTCTTAACCATGATGGACATAAAATTTTTAATAATCTCACAGAGCTAATGCTAGAAGAAAAAAAAGATAGATAGGTAGCTAGATAGATAGACAAGGTAGATATGAAAATCTCAAAACACTAAAAAAAGTGAACTATTATTTATTATACATATGCATGTTTGTCATTTATTTGGTATCATTTATAATTTTCTCATTTTTTGACTGTTTCCTTAATTTGATCATTTAATATCTTTATTTCTGTTTACAAGATTGGTATAGGCATATCTTTGGCTGAAAAAAAAAATATTTGAAGACAGAAAAAAAATATTTTATTTCTATTGAGCCTGATCCTAATTACATCATAATTTATAATTTTGCATTTCCTCTAACTCAGGAAGTAATTAATATCTTTAAAATATTATGAGATATGTCTTAATTAGAAACATTTCAAGGAGAGATTTGTGTTCCAGTAAAGGATGCAGAATTGACCTCTGGGATGCCTGCAAAATCTAATAACGTGTGGTATTGTATACAATCATTCTTGTTACAAAGCAAAAAGAAAGCCATACTTGGGCAATAATTCAACTATGTACTGAATTTTCACTTTTGACATTTCATTCTTTTATAATTCCCTAAATCCTGGGAATGGATTACAATGCTTATTATCTACAATTTGTGTTTCCTATATTTATTTAATGCTTATGTTCTTGCAGATTTTACCACTGACCATTCTTCCTGATGTACCATGAAAAACAGGAATAACATCACTGAATTTGTTCTCTTAGGACTCTCACAGAATAAGGAAATTCAAATTCTGTGTTTTGTCCTATTCTCGTTGTGTTATGTGGCTCTTCTAATGGGAAATTTAATAATCATGATATCTATCCTGGTCAGTCAGCTCATTGACCAACCCATGTACTATTTTTTAACTTATTTATCTCTTGTAGATGTTTGTTATACCTCTACAGTGACACCAAAGTTCATCAGTGACTTGTTGCTTGAAAGGAAGAGCATTTCTTACAACAACTGCTTAATCCAAGTTTTTATGATGCACTTGTTTGGAGCAATAGAAATCTTTGTTCTCACAGGGATGGCCTATGACCGGTATGTGGCCATCTGCAAACCTCTGCATTACCAGGTGATCATGAACAGGCAGAAGTGTAATATGATGATCTTAGCTGCCTTTCTTTGGGCACTTCTGCATTCATTTTCTCAGTTTGTACTCATAATATTATTACCCTTCTGTGGCCCCAATGAGATAAATCATTATTTCTGTGATGTATATCCTTTATTGGAACTTGCCTGCATTGATACTCAAAGAGTGGGACTTTTAGTGATTATCAGTTCAGGGATGGTTGCCTTAGTGGTTTTCATAGTGGTTATAGGTTCATATATTATGATATTATACACCCTCCATGGTCACTCTTCTGAAAATCGCAGAAAAGCTCTTTCTACCTGTAGTTCCCACATCACTGTTGTGGTCTTGTTCTTTGGCCCTGTGCTCTTCATTTATATTAGACCAGCCACCACCTTTAGTGAGGATAAAGTGTTTGCTCTTTTTTATACCATTATTGCTCCCATGCTCAATCCTTTCATCTATACTCTAAAAAATAAAGATATGAAAAATGCAATGAGGAATATATGGAGCAGGAACAAGTTTTTAAGAAGAAAGCTCATTTTCTGAAAAAAAAAAGGAAAAGAAAAAAGAAAGAAAGAAAAAAGCTGCTTCTTATACCAAACTTTCATGGCTAGAGAATAAAAATGATCTTCCAGTGCTCATTTAAATCTCAAGTCTATATAATTTAGAGTAAGAAAAGATTTATGAAATACTGAGTTGGTACAAAATACTCTTTTTCATAATGGAAAAAAAAATGATGGCAAGAAAAAAAGAGATGACTGGCTCAGAACTGTAGAAATCCTAAAAATGACTGAATAAAGGCAGACCAATGTATAGAGTACAGTGTTGAATAATAGTTCAGGAAGACTTTTTTTTTTAAACAAATATGTAGCTAGAGCAAGAAGGAGATTACTCCTTTTTCTTCTCTCACTAGTAAACTTTCTAAATGCTAATGAAAATAATATTTTGACAAATCTACAACAGTTTTCATGGATGAAATTACATGTTTTCTCCTCTAAATCTTCCTATCAAAGTACTATGGAGGTTGAGATCTATTTGAAACAGCTTACTATCCTTCAATCTAAAAATTGTAAAGAAAAGTGGAACAAAAGGAACACTACATCCTAGAAGGTTTTTCAGTCTATTTTAAGGAAGGGGAAAGGTGGGGAGGAGGGAGGGAGGGAGGGAAAGAGAGAAATAGATATAAGAAGGAAGAGAAGAAAAGAGAAGAGGAGAGGGGGAAAGGGAAAGAAAAGGGGAAGGGGAAAGGAAAGGCATAAAAGGGAGATGGAGAAAAGGAGAAAGGAGGAAGGAGATGGGGAGAAGAAGATGGGGAAGGGGAGAGGAAAGAGGAAAGATGGGAAAAGGGGTGGATCAGGGGAGGAAAGGAGGCGTTAGAGGGAGGAAAAGATGGCAAATGGGGGAAGGATGGCTGGAGGGAAAAGAAGGAGAAGGGGCAGGAGAGAGAGGGGGAGGGGGAAGAGGAGAAAGGGAAGGAAAGATAGGGGAAGGAAGAGAGGGGGATAGGGAAGGTGAAGTAAAAGGAGATAAATAAAAGAAGCACAGAAGAAAGGGGAAAAAAGGCAAAGAAGAAAAGATGAAAAAATGAAGGGGGAAAAGCAAGAAAAAGTACTTTCAAAGGAAGAACTTAAATGCTCATGCAATTTCTACATCTCTCTTTAGTTTTAATTTGATGGATGGTGTACTGCTCTTAGAGCCATGAAGATAAAGATTTGTATTTCACTTTTTCCCCCATGGAAGCTTTGTTTTTTTTTTTCAGAAAACTAAGATGGACTGGCAGGCCTACCTTTGAGTCTTACCTGCTTCATTACATTAATAACATTATAGAGATGTAGTTTCCAAGGTTCATGCTTTATAACCAGAGAGGCAGATGAAGTGCTGCATTGGGAATCAAATACACTCAGCTTTGAATTCCACCTTTGACATTCACTGGATGTGTGGACACTGGTGAATGAAATCTTTTACTGGCTTAGTTTAGTTATCTGTAATATGATGATATTAATGCTTCAAAGGGCATTTTTAGGATCAAATAAATTCCTATATAACTATGATCTTTTTAATGAAAGGGAATATATACTGTCATATTTTTCATATTAGATTTTATAGGACCACAAAAGGCAAACTATGAATGCAAAAGTCTAGTAAAAGGTATGATAAAACATCTCAGTGGTCCACCTAATTGTATAGAGATATGAGTGGCAGAATGTAAAACTCCTTTCTAGAGTTTCTTTGTAGCTGAATGCTCATCTCATAATATTTTTAACAGTATACACTTAAGGTATGCTTATTGAATCAGATTCAATTATATTTTTTGAAGTTCAATTCAATGAATAAAATGATATGGATAATGGGGACGTCAATTGTGTTTTTTTTTTCCCTTTTTCTTTCCTTTGGCTGTATTTGTATACCTATTAGCAAACTTAGTGACTTACTTATATGGGGTAAATGCTTAATAAATGTTTGTTGAGTTGATATAATTTGGATATAAATGTATTGAATCAGCAGTAGTAGATCCTGGGTCTGTTCCCTTTTTGCAATGATAGGTATAGTTATGTGAATATGACTTAGAAAGTGTGACTACTGAGCAGGACAAACCAAGAAAAAGAATTATACTCTGATATTTGCACCAAAGTACACCCAGTGACAGAATACAAATTTAACAAGGAAAGATAAAAAAGCACACTAACCATGATATATACCTATACCTATACATATATATAGATATATATATATACAGACATAGATACACAGATGTTTTTCATGCATAGGGTTACATATGTGTATATATCTTTGCATATATTTATAAGGGGGAGGGAAATCAGTCTTAAATGGAGATGAAATTATATAATGTTATTCAGTTAGTTCAGTCATATCCAACTCTGATTACATTTTAGAGTTTTCTTAGAAGAGATACTAGAGCGGTTTCCTATTTCCTTCTCCAGCTTATTTTACAGATAAGGAAACTAAAGCACAGGGGCAACTTGTTGAGGGTTATACAGTTCATCTCTGAGGTCAGCTACTACTTCAGTGTCTTTGCCAAGAAAAGCCCAAATGAGGTCACCGCCAGTAAGACATGACTAGAAAATGACTGAGCAACAACATAGCACAACTGAAGGCTTAGGTCATTGAAGCCAGACAGTGATAGAAGAATAAAGGAGAGTATGGAAAACTGAGGTGAAAGTTTCAAATGCAAAAATAACCCATCTTCATAAATGACTATGTAAGATTAAGCCAAAAAGAAATTGCTAGGAATCTTAGGCTCTTAAAAACCACCAAAATTAGATACAAAATTAGGAGTTCAAAGTTAAATTTAAAGTTGAAATATAATTTTGTGGGGAAAAATTAATTCCCTTTTATATTCTATAACATCAACCCTAAGCCTATTCACAAAAATGGGGGCCTCTTCCTCTTGTAATCTCCCAAGGTTCCTGGCCCTTTTCCTCCTTCAAGCTTTTTAAACATTAACAATGTGGAAGGCACACTCTCAGGTACATTCTAAGGAATTTAAAATAAATTTAATTTGAGGAGATTCAGGTTCTAGATATGATAGTTCCCCTTGGTAGCTTTGTTATATTAGGTAACTCCCTTCAACTTTTTGGTGCTTAATTTCCGTATGGCTCAGGGAGAGGATAAATAGGGTTGAATTAGAATAAATAATCTCTAAAATTCTTACAATCATTAAATGTTACTCTATAACTTTGGAGTGTGTCAATTGTTGTGTCATACTGCCATCCAGTGGCCTCCGACTATCATCACTATATTGCACTCCACATTTCCAAAGGAACAGTATGTGTGAACAGATTTAATCCCACTCTTCTCAGCTGATTGTCCTTGAGTTGAAAATGAGGACAGCAGGTGGGCATTTCCCTGAGAACAGCTTGAAATAAGTCTAAAGAGAAGAAAAAAATAACTCAATGTGTGAAAACTAAATTAGCATAGGTAGTTTTTTAATAGGAAAAAAAAATCTTTCAGAACGGGAAGATAAGCTTGACTGGCATACATAGACTTTATATTCTGCCCTACAAAGATAAAGATATTCTTATTTTAATTTTGTGTGTGGTATAATTAAGATAAGTCAAGCACAGATGGATTTGCAAGCATTAGATTAATGCCCACATAGCTTTCTAATTTAATCCAATTAATTCATTCCCAAAGAAAACTTGTGCAAAGAACATTAGGCTAGAAGTTAAAAAATTTGAGCAAGTCGTTTTTGTGTTTGAACTTTCATGTTTTTCATCTGACAAATGATTATAGATAAATATGGAATGATAAAGTCAAAGGGTTATATGATAATCTGTATCTACACACACACACAGAGCAATATTTATTGAACATATCTAAAATGAAAGGAAAAGGCATAATCCCTACCACAAGAAAGCATCTGCCTTTTTCCATTTAGCAAAATCTGATTTCCTTCCAGTTGCTTGGTAAAAGTCCTCTATCAGATGAAATAAAGGGTAATGTAAAGGACTAAGGAAAGTTATTGCAGTCTCTTGCCCTGCCTTCTCAAATTCAGGATATATTTTCTTGTTCTTTAGTTGTGTCTGACTCAGTGATCTCATTTGGGATTTTCTTGGCAAAGATATTGGATTGGTTGTCTATTTTCTTCTCCAACTCATTTTGCTGTTGAGGAAACTGAGGCAAATAGGATTAAGTGACTTGCTGAGGGTCTTACAACCAGAAAGTGTCTGAGGCTAAATTAAACTCAGGAAAAGGAGTTTACTTGCCCCCACAACTCAATCCACTGTGCCATCTAGCTATTCTCAGAATATGTAGGGGGTAGGGGGAAAGAGTTTAGTGGGAGGATATTACCTCTCTTGCCATTTTTTTTAACCAATGGAATTTCCAGGAGATTCCAGTCCAGTTGGGCCTCTGTTTTGAACTCTGCTGTACTAATCTACACCAGCTGAACCTCAAGTACTTCTCTATTGGAGGTGGAACTAGGCATTCTTTGTTCCTCTGATCTTTATCTTTGTTTGAATTCTAGGTTGCATCTGTAGCTGGACAGCTTCCATCTTCCAGTTAACTGCCCCATTGTGGGTTCGTGTAATGTCTGCCAGTATTGAAAGAGCTAAAACTGCCCAAGAGAATCAAGATTTTCAGAATGGAATAAAAGTTTTTCAAGATCTAGTTGGTCTTTCTGTGGTGTAACAGAAATTTACACAACATAAATTAAGTGGAACTTTGTGACTAATGTTATCTCAATGCATGCAGTTCTTTATTATCTACATTTCATGTAATCATTGTTGCTTTTCACACCTGTGCTCTAAATGATTTCTGCACTGGCAATCCACCACTGCTGTGTGATTTTAATAAAAAAGATGCCAATAATCTGAGATGAGGAGGCAACCGGAGGGCAAAAGATCACACAGTAGAAGTGGTAGATAGAAGTTAAGAGCAGTAGAGAGAACTATCACTGAATATAGTTAGTGTCTCAAGTTAAAGACAGTGATTTATGGTGCAATAAACCTGTGGGTTCCTGCATAAAAGCTGGTACCTGATTACTGAGAGTAGGCAGCTTTGATAAGAGGCAGTGTTTGGATTACAGCTATTTTTAAGGAAATTTAGTTAGAGACCTGTGTTCTTTGATTTTAGTGCTGTTTGATTATGAAAACACTGGACTTGACTCCTCATAAATTCTTCCAAACCTGAGGGAGGAAAAGATAATGTCTCCCAAGAAACACATAGATACCCATGATGAGGAGAAAAGTTCTCTGATTTGATCTATTGATCATTACAGTCTGCTCTATATCTAAAAGATAATTTGAATCTCAATGATAGAAAAAAAAGGGGGGGATGCAAATCCTACATGTAGGATGAATTCCATCTCTCTCACAAGAAATTTCCATAACAGAACTTTTTATCCCATATAGATAATACATAGCAATGCAGAAGCATACCCTATGTTTGGATCATAGATTTTTGTCGTAGAGGTAAATTTTGCCAATGCCTTCACTTTTTTTTTTTTAATCTAAGAAAAAAATGGTACAAAGAATTTACCAACTCTATGGATTTCAAGAAATAAGCATATGAAGACTGTTACTGTTATTTCAGGCTAAAATGTATTGGATGTTTTGATTGGGTCTCTTGCAAGTCATTGTCTCATTCATGACTTATGTGAATTTGTTAACTAGAACCTGGCTCACTCTTGGCAATAGGAAATAGAAACTTCATGACTGGAAAAAAAGGTCTAAAAGGTCAGACCCTAAATTACAAGAAGTGACAGTAAGTTACAGGAAGTGATGTGACCCATGGGAAGCAGACACCATTGGTGATCATTGGTCAAGGATGGTTATGTCTTTTCGTCTATCCAGTGAAAAGACTTCGGTCTTTTCCTATTTATCTGGGTGTTCTACTTCTAGTTGGTCAGGTTCCAGGAGCATGTGGCAGGAGTGTGCTTTCATCATAGATTTTCTGAAGGATTTGTGCATGGTGTTAAAAGTAGAATTAGGAGACTAGGGGATCCTGTACCTAGTTTTCATGCTAGTGAATGAGACCAGGTAAAGATTCCTCAAAAAGTCTATAGCATGTAGTGAGTCAGATTTTAGGCCTAAGTTTCAGGAAGTGATCCCTGTTCTCAGAGGGCTGTAGGGCAAAACAGGTCAGATCCTAGGTTTAAGCTTCAGGAAGTTACTAGATTCATAGGAAATAGACAGCAAGGTCTGATCATTGATCAATGGTTACTTCCTTTTTAGTGAATCCAATGAATTCAAGTCTTTTGCTATTTAACTCATTCACTGTTTTGGGCTTAGGATCACACATCACGCTAGGAGATTGGAGCTGAGTGGCTCTGTTTCTGCTCAGCTGGGGTGCTTGGACCTCTCCTTGCAAGTACCAAATAAATATTTTCTGTTTGTATCTGAAGATGCCTCTGAGTAGTCAATTTGGGTAAGGGGGTCTAGGCCCCCATCACACACACTAGGATTATACTACAACAGAACTTACTTTTCCAGGATTGCTTAAGCACAATTTGCCCATCATACAGTTGAGAATTCACTTGTGGAGTTTTCCTGTCATAGTGATAGGGTCCAGCTTACAGGGGAAATAGACAGATAATTTTAAGGTCCCTTTGTGTGGAACAGGTGCTAGATCTCCTTTCCCAAATTAAGTAATCAGAGACATCTTCAGATATAAAGAAAAAGCTTTTATTTGGTTCCTGCAAGGAGATGTTCAGACTCACACTTGGGAGCCATCCCAACTCCTGCCATGTGCTCCTGGAACCTGACCAGCCAGAAGTAGAATACCCAGATAAATAGGAAAAGACCAAAGTCTTTTCACTGGATAGACTAAAAGACATAACCATCCTTGACCAATGATCACCAATGGTATCTGCTTCCCACGGGTCACATCACTTCCTGTCACTTCTTGTAATTTAGGGTCTGACCTTTTAGAGATCATGTGACTTCCCAGGGACCTTCTTGGACTCAGAGTCCAAGGCCTGCTCTCCCACCTCTGGAAATAGGGATCATATGACTTAGGCCTAGTCTCAACCTGAGAAAACTTCATCCAATTAGTCCCATTCACCTTAACTTTGGAGTGCTTCAGTTCTAACAATCTTCAATCATTCTTAAGTCTTCTGGCTTTAGAGTTAGTGATTCTGAGATCCCTGAACTTAGAGTACTATTGTTCTAACAATCTGTCAGTCAATGATTCTAAAAATCTTCTGGCCTAGGAATATAATAACATTTCTCCCTGTAGACTTTAGAGAAGATGTACTAGGGATCTTCAGGCCTCTAATCTTAGAGTGCTATTGTTGTAACAATCTGTCTGCCAAAGATTCTAAAGTCTTCTGGCCTTAGGATAGTCCAACAGTGTTCACTATCAGATGCACAATCTGCTGGTCTGTAATAACCAAATTCCTGAGACCACTCCTCAGCTCTATCTCTAGGCCATAAAATTTGCATATCAGTGACATGTAGATGTGGATAAACTTGTCTCCTTGCTCCTGGTTCTTTGCTAAATTCTTTTGGAAAATACTGAGTGAAATGGGAAACTGAGGCTTCTTAGAATAATGACTGTGAGAGATTGGTGTGGTTTTTCATTGAGAATCTCTACTGCAGGAAGAGATTAATTGTAGCTTTTTAGAATATCAAAGGCAGACTTTGACTGGGAACCTATTTGGTAAATATCTGTATGTGATAAGTAAGTCAGAAATGCCTTGTTCTAGAGATTGGCAGGTCCTGGGAGCCTGGTGGCTCCCTCTCTCTCCATAAAGCATGTGCTCAAATGAAAATGTTCATCCTCATCCTCTACCCTGGGTTGCCCCAGAGGAGAATGACTGTCCAGAATTTTCTGAGATTCTAATAAATTTCTAATCTTCACTTTGAGAGATCTCTGAGTAATGATTTCAAGTCGGGAGTCACATTTTTATCCCACACAATACCCTGCTTCAACTGGCGATAAAATTACAATAAATTTTGCCCCTTATCTTGGATAAGGGTTCAAGCCTGCAAATTCTTTTGAGACACCTTGTGACACTGGTCTGTGACCCCCAAACTTTTGGGGTTCCCATGGAAAGTGATTCACTTCCCTTATGCTATTGTTGTCCATATCATTTTTGGGGACACTGGTATCTTCTACCCTAGCTATATGGATGAACCAAAAAGTTCTAGGGACATGTAATTATGTTATTAATAAAATCAACATCTTACTAGCAAAAAGGATGATCATTTGGCTATCTCTCTTAGACTAAAGACTCAGGGATTATATAGATTCTTTTGGAGGAGTGAAAACCAACTCATTATCTCAATGGAAGGTGGGCTATATTAAAATGAGGAGCTCAGTGATATCTTGTCAGCCTTGGGCAGAGAAACTATTTTTATGCTGAGCCTTTGACCATCAATTCAAAGAATACATGCCCCACTTCAAACACATTGGGGTGTTGAGTAAACAAGTTAGTCTAATATATCGTTATTGGAACTGCCTTTCAAAGAATTGAACTTCTTTTGTTGTGCCACAGTATCAGTTTCCCTCAATTGCTCTGTTCCCATGTCTGTCCCAGGCACAGTTCCCAATATCAGTTTCCCTAAATTGCCCTATTTCTCTTAATGCTACAGTTCCCATGTACAAAATTTCCTTTAATTGCTCTGTCCCAGAATAGCAATCCCCACTTCCTGACCTTCAGAAATAATTGGACTCACATTCCAAAAGAATCATAAAACCTCCAGATGGTCTGCCTCAACCTACCCTTATCATTATGACCCAGACTTACTGTCTCAGTTTCTCCAGCATCCTCCACTCCCTATCTGAATTTATAACTTTAGTACTCTTCTTCCCCTCACTCCCTACCTGTCAGAATTGAATTAATAATTTCTTTTGAACCCTTGATATCTCTCAGCTGTTCTTTCTCCTCGAGCTATGGAATCCATAATTTTCCTCAATGGATTACTGAATACTTTGTGAGGTTAGTCCTATTCAGTCTATTCAGTCAGCTAGTCTTATATCTGGATCAATAAAGTATTATCTAATCTCTAATGTGTGATACTATCTCAGTTTCTCCCTGAGCATTATACTTTTAGAAAAAGGAGAGACTTCTGAATTTCCTCAAACTATGGGTTATTAACAACTATTTCACTATTGACAGGAAATTTGTGCTCAATGATCATTCCATTATAATTACATCCTATTGCACCATTCTAAGAATTTTCTAACTGTTATTTTCCAGGTAATTAAGATGAATGGGAAATTAACTTTTGAATGGTAGCTTCCACAGAGAGTTCAAGAAACTCCTTTGAAGCGGCACAGGAGACACTAGCTTCCCTCTTCTTCCTTGTTTTTGTAGCCCAATGGGAAATAAACATTTGAGATTATTCAGACTCTCAGTCCCAAGATCCTTAGAGAAGGATGTAAGATTACCAACAACTTTCCCAGACTCAGACTCTGAACAGAGTAAAATAGCTTATTTCTTCTTTTTTTGTCTTCTCAGGAATATATGGTGAAATAGACATTTTATTTTCTTTTATCACATTGTGAAAACTACAACTTCAATGTGAATAGATGGTATGTTTCAATTGCTATACTAAACATGATCTGAAAAACTCAATGTTCTTTTTATTGTTATTCTTCAGTCATGTAAACATTTTTTCTAACATCTCATTTCTAAGAAATATAGCATACCAACAGAAGTGTCCACATGCTGGTAAGTCAACATATTTGGCTATTCCCTCCCCTTTCTATCTCATTGCCAGGGAGTAGAAACCAGATTTCACTCAATATTTTAAATGAGTTAAGAATATTTATTATCTATAAGACCACCATGGCTAAAAAAAACTTCTAGGGAGAGGGGGTGAGGGATAACTTGAAATGAACATATTTTAAAAAAATCATCATTCTGGTAAATTTACTGAGCTTTTATTGAGTATATATGACTGTGTTGGCTTCTAAATTACAAAGTAATTGAACATAGTACCTGCTATTCAAAGATTTATTTTCAATTTTTAAAAGTTGAAAACTGCAAAAATGATCAAATCCCATGTAAGGCAATATAAACTAAAATTCCTGTGATTGTTACAGACAAGCAATTCTATTGAGCTTGGAAAGACTAACTCCATAGGAGGGAAGATGGGTAATATATAGACAATTTAATAGCAATAATCCTTTGCTTCCAAAAAAAAAAAAGTATGATATGCCTTCTCTTTAAGTCCAAGTTTATTCAGCATACCATTGATAAATTCATTTAAACTATTTTATTCTTACTTCCATCTGATGTTTTTATTGTTTAATTATTCTAATCCTATCTGATTCTGCAGAACCCCATTTAGGTATTTCATGGCAAAGATACTGGAATAGTTAGCCATTTCCTTCTCCAGCTCATTTTACAATGAGGAAATTGAGTAAAATGTGGTTAACTGACCCCTAGAAATTAGCCAAGATAGAGTTACACTGAGCAGTGGCTCAATGTGCCTTTCCCCTGGTAAGAATCAGCAAAATTAAATTCAGAGTCATCCTTTTATTTTTTCTTCTCAGGCTTCAAGCAGGGGAGATTAAGGACTATTTCTATAGAGGGCAGTAATTATGCCCTAGGCCAAGATTTCTGATTGATCTTGAAGTTTCCCTATGAATAGGTGGGTGGGGCCCCTCTTATCTGGACCATTAGGTTTTTGACTTTTAAGATCTCTCCAGCCCTCCTCCCTTGATCAGGAGATACACAATCAAGGACACAACTTACTTCATCTCTTTATGTTATATTTCTCTCTTTTTCAAGGGTATCTTCCTCTGTGAAACTTCTTGAATTATCTCCCTTCACTGTAACTCCTCTGAATGCTTCCTAGAGAAATGGGATATCTCCCATTTCAGTTTTCCTGCATGTCTTATTACCAATTTCAATATTATTATTGATCTGGGAGTATGCTGAGCCACATGTTACCTGCCAAGGAGAGCTGATTTGTTAAATTTAGTGTGATCAATTAAATCTTGAAAATTAGACAATGTTTTAAATCAAAGTTTTGGTTTTGTTTTTTTGTTTTTGTTTTTGTTTTTTTTTTTTTTATTTCTTGTTTTTGAGTATCTAGACAACAAAATGATGGAGAAAATGTATAATTCAACTTTAACTACATATACATTTTTCTTTCTTTTGGAGAGCCAAAGATATAGCTTATTTATACATAATTCTCTGTTTTAAATTTATTTATATACTATTTTCTTCAGTTAATTTTTTTTTACATTTGTATTTTAAAACTTTTGGGTTCCAGATCCTCTCCATATCCCCACCCTAACCCCCCAATTAGGAACCACACTGAACATTTTGCAAAATATTATGCAAAAAAAAATAACAGTTATGTTTATATATAATTCCTTACTTGTTTTCTCTCCCTATAGATTATCTTTTGACTTTCTCAGCCCTTAGACAGTATCTGGCATATAGGAAATATTTAATAAATAGGGACTGAATGGACTACTGATCAACTGATGTGGGAATCATATGGTTTTCAATACGAGTTGTAATTCATGGGCATTGAGATCACTTTCCTACAATCCTGGTATTCTGTGATTTTCTCCTACAGGAACCATGGGGGATGCTGACCAAAACAAGAGTGATGTTATATTCATCCTTTTAGGATTCTCTGATTACCCAGACTTCCAGATCCTGCTGTTCCTAGTATTCCTGGTGATTTATACTGTTACTGTAATAGGAAACTTGGGTATGATTCTGATCATTGGGATTAACCCCAAACTTCATACTCCCATGTACTTTTTCCTCAGTCATTTGTCTTTTTTGGATTTTTGTTACTCTACTATCATTACACCCAAATTGTTGCAAATCTTGGTTGTGGAAGACAGAAGCATCTCTTTCACTCCCTGTATCATACAATATTCTTTTGCTGCCATCTGTGTGGACACAGAGACATTCTTATTAGCAGTGATGGCTTATGACCGCTTTGTGGCAATTTGCAATCCCTTGCTATATACAGTTGTCATGTCCCAGAAACGATGTGCTCTCTTACTGGCAGGTGTTTATATATGGGGCATAATATCTTCTGGCATATTCCTCTACTCACTTCTTATTTTGTCATTTTCTGGAAGCAGCATCATTAATAATTTTCTATGTGAGTATTCTGCTATTCTTTCTGCCTCTATCTCTGATAAATATGTTACTGAGATAATCCTTTTTATCCTTGCCAATTTTAATACATTTTTCACACTCATTATTGTCCTCACATCTTATCTTTTTATTTTTGTAACGGTCCTGAAGATGAATTCATCCAGTGGGAGATACAAAGCTTTCTCTACTTGTGCCTCCCACCTGACAGCTGTTACCATTTTCTTTGGAACCATCCTCTTCCTCTACTGTGTGCCCAGTTCCAAAGGCTCATGGCTTTTGGTAAGAGTAAACACTGTGTTTTATACAGTGGTGATCCCCTTGCTGAATCCCTTAATATACAGTTTGAGGAATAAAGATGTGAAAGCTACTATCAGGAAATTAATGGAAATGCCAGAGAGATTACACAATGGATAAACAGTTGGCCCTGAAGTCAGGAATATGTTAGTCCAAATGGGGCCCCAGACACTTATTAGCTATGTGACCCTAAGTAAGTCACTTAATGCTGTTTGCCTCAGTTTTCTCACCTGTAAAATGAGCTGGAAAAGAAAACAGACAACTTCTCCATTATCTTTGCAAAGAAAACTCTAAATGCAGTTACAAAGGGTAAGACAAGATACACTGAGAAAACAACAAAAAGTTTTTTCACTATAATTATTAGTACTGATAATTCCTCTCATGGTTATCATAATCTGGGAGAATTAATAGGATATTGATTTAATATATTTATTCCTTAACAGGAATGCAATACTTTTCTAGTGTCTAACATTTGTTAAGACATTGTGTGAGAAAGTATTGTCCACAAAAAAGAGATTTTCAGAGTAAGAAAAAGCAAAAAGGAGTTTATTATAATCTTGCAATAAAGAGCACCTTCCAACTGACAAGATAATATCAGCAAAGAAGTGCAAAGCATAAACTGTGAAACACAAGCCTAAATAAATCCCTGAACTCTGAAGCCCCCAAAGCTCCCACTTCCCAGTCAGACCTTTTCTCCCATTGTTTGGAGGAGTCCAGGCTTACATATTAATCACTGAAATCTAAAGCAGAAACAAAAGAATACAAGTCACTAATGATAATCTCCTCTGATAAGAGAATTCAAAACCCTTATCACCTTTTAATTTTTTTTTTAATTTTCAAAACATGTATGGATAATTTTTCAACATTGACTCATGCAAAACCTTGTGTTCCAATCCCCCCTCTTTTCCCCACTTTATCCCCTAGATGGGAAGTAATCCAATATATGTTGACCATGGTAAAATATATACAATATAAGCATAAATATTTATACAATTATTCTGCTGCACAACAAAAAATCAGATCAAAAAGGAAAAAAAATGAAAAAGAAAATAAAATGCAGGCAAACAACAACTAAAAGCATGAAAATGCTGTTTTGATCCACACTCAGTTCCCACAGTCCTCACTCTGGGTGTAAATGGCTTTCTTCATCAAAAGGCCACTGGCATTGGCCTGAATCATCTCATTGTTGCAGTCACATTCATCAG
This sequence comes from Myrmecobius fasciatus, assembly GCA_023553655.1. Classification (NCBI taxonomy): domain Eukaryota; kingdom Metazoa; phylum Chordata; class Mammalia; order Dasyuromorphia; family Myrmecobiidae; genus Myrmecobius; species Myrmecobius fasciatus. The sequence continues at coordinate 28,621 of JAJPUD010010830.1, forward strand.
AATTGATCATCATATAATCTTGTTGCCATATACAATGATCTCCTGGTTTTGCTCATTTCATTTAGCATCAGTTCATGTAAGTCTCTCCAATCCTCTCTAAAATCATCCTCCTGATCATTTCTTATACAACAATAATATTCTGTAACATTCCTATACCATAACTTATTTAGCCATTCTCTAACTGATGGGCATCTATTCAATTTCCAGTTTCTTGCCACTATAAAAAGGGCTGCTACAAAAATTTTTGCACATGTAGGTCCCTTTCCCTCCTTTAAGATCTCTTCATTATCATCTTTAAAGAAATACTTAAATGCCAATTAATACATAGTGGGAAAGCATTAGGGGACAATCATGTACAACTTTTTGCTATAACTATCTGTTATTATAAAGTTTCAAGTCACAATTAAGGCTATTTTCCCACAAGAGTATCTTCACTCAGTTCCACACAAGATCACGAGCCCAAGAATAAATGAAGAAACAAAAAGTAATGTGAAAATAATTATTTTAGAAAAAGAAAGACAAAACAATACCAATCAAATAAGCAACTAGCAGGAAAACAAAAGCTAATACATAATTTAATGGGATAAAGATAGCCTCATACCAAAAGCAATCTTCTAAGATTTGTTGATACAATAAATTTGTTCATTTCACATAATTAGATATGTTTTCTTTTGCCACCATCCTTTTCTATTATAGTGTAGTAAAGAGAGGATCAAAAATAAGGTGAAGTCTGGATATGAGGTCAGTTTCTTGTGGCAGTTGATTACTGAGAGTGTTGAAAAAGACTTTAGTTTTGACTGAGTACTATAACAGTGAACAAAGATGTCTTATTTCATAGGAGGTTAATACATTTTTAAAAATTAATATTGTGAATTGAAAGAAATACCTTGCATATTCCTTCTTTTGATGTGAATAAGAACTCTTAGAAATAGAACTTTAAAAAAAAAACTATTTTCTTTTCTTGGAATTTTCAAATTTTTTGTGTCAGAAGCTCTATAGTTTTAAAAATTATGGACCCCCCCAGAAGTTTTATTTCTTTGATTATTCAACTATATGTAATCATTAATACATAGTATAATTATTAATATAACATTTTAACATAATATTTAATAATATGCTGTTTTAAATATTAAAATACTTAGTATTGATGTGATTTTTTTTTACTCAGTATACCCTCTGATTGTATCCCCTTTTTTCCTGCAAAAGATGGTTGTGTGTGTATGTGTGTGTCTCTGTTGATCTTTCCACATTAGATTTTAATCTCCTCAAGGGTAAGGAATCTAACTTATTCCTCCCCCCCCCCCACCATATCCATAATTTAACATGGTTCTTGCCACACAGTAGATAGTTACAAATGTTCATTAAAGTGGAGTGAGTAGAAGGGTTTCAGGAACCTGGAGAGGTTTTTGGATCTTACTTTGAAAACTACTGCTTCAAAATTTTCTCAATGTTATTCTTCCTTCAACAATAAAATGACTAATAATCCTTATTTCATTCTAGACAATGATAAAATTCTACAAGAGGTCTCAAATACTGATGAAATAGATTGCTTTCAAGTTAAGGAAGTTTTAAACTATATATTGTTAGAGCTATAAACTAATTTAGTGCCAATGTATTCAGTATCTACTATCTACCTAATACTCTGTTAATCTATTAGTATACAATAGTCCTTGCTCCCCCCACCCCAAATTGCAATCTAATTGAGGAAACCAGGCAAATATCTATATACAGAAAGAAATATAGACAGGATATTATTATGGACATATGCAGAGATTATTTGATAGTGATTGCTGCCGTTCCAAATGATCCACATGTAGAAATGTAGGAGGCAAAAGCCAGTTTCATTATACATTACAGCAAAAATCTAAAGTTCTTACTTAACTCTGAGCAATTAACAGAGATCATTTTAAAACATAAATTTTCCTGTAATACCAGAAAAAGTAAAGAAAAAAAGGTATAATTTTGAATTGCAACTGCCAAATTTTAAGACTATCCTGGAAAGAGAAAAAGAGGATTTACATTTACATTTCAAAATGCATGAGACTTTCATTTCAAAGATAAGTGAAGGGGAAAAAAAATCAGATTTTCTCATTGATCCATAATCAGTTAGGAAGGGAAGATTCTGGTATTTATAACTATCATGTAGATATCATAAATTCCTTTGTCTCTCCACCTCACATCTGATTTTTTTTTATTTCAATCAAAATAGTTGGAAGTCTTATTTTTTGTTTGTTTGTTTTTGTTTTGTTTTTAGCAATCTTTGAGGTATCATGCTAGACTGTTATGCTCAGGGAGAAACTGAGATAGTATCACACATTAGAGATTAGATATTACTTTATTGATCCAGATATAAGACTAGCCGACTGAATAGGACTAATGTCACAAAGTATTCAGTGATCCATTGAGGCAAGTCATGGATTTATATAGGTTCCTATAGCTTGAGGAGAAAGAACAGCTGAGAGATATCAGGGGTTCAAAAGAAACTATTAATTCAATTCTGATATGTAGGGAGTGAGGGGAAGAAGAGTACTAAAGTTATAAATTCAGATAGGGAGTGAAAGCTGCTGGAGAAGCTGGGACAGTGAGTCTGGGTCGTTTAGATAAGAGGTATGTGGAGGCTGGCCATTTGGAAGTTTTATGATTCCATTGGAATGTGAGTCCAATTATTTCTGAAGGTCAGGAAGTGGGGATTGCTATTCTGGGACTATTAAGGACAATTAAAGACAATTAAGGCAAGTTTTGTACATGGGAACTATAGCATTAAAGGAAACAGGGCAATTTAGGGAAACTGATATTGGGAACTGTGCTTCGGAAAGAGCAATTGAGGGAAACTGATACATGTGGCACAACAGACAAAAAAATAATAGATAGAAAGGAGATTTTTTTTTAAGTTTTATACATGTGAAATTACATCAGAGAGAAGACATTAATATTAGGTGAAAGAGCAAGGGAACAATTATTGCAAATGGTGGAATTTTAGCTGAGACCTAAAGAAAATCATGAAAGGCAAGAAGCAGAAACAAAGATGAGAGAGAGAATTCTAGAATGTGGGATAGTCAGTGAAGATTCAGAATAGAATGAATTATCTTGCCCAAATATAACAGAGATACTTGAATCATTGGCTTCTAAAGTATGTGATAGGGAAGATAAGACAAATATAAATGTAAGTCATGAAGCCAAAGCCATGAAGTAGTTTAAAATCTAATGAATATTTTTTATATTTACAACTGTTTGCAACCAGTAATTTATCAAGTTCATCAAATCAGAGAATGTCATAATCAGATTTCCACTTTAGGAAAATCACTTTGATGGCTAAGGATAAATGAATTTGAATGTTTACATTCTTGAAGAGGGAGACCATCCAGAGGGGATTGTAATAGTCCATATGTAGTAATGAGGACTGGAACTAGAAGAATAGCATTGTCAGAGTGTAGAAGAATATATATTTAAAAGATTCTTAGAAGGTAAAATTGATGGGATATTGTGGCAGATTGAATAGGAATGTTGAGAGAGAATAAGTCTGGTTATTCTGTTTATAGCTCTTTGTTCAAGGAAGGCTAAGATTCCCATTGCATCTAGTTGCGAATTCAGTCATACTGATCTATATTTTGGTGACTTTGCACAATCCACTCTCACTCAAATCCAGTTCACTTGCATGTTATGGCATCATTTTATGCTTTTCTGCTGCTGCTTCTCCTTCTCCTGCTACTGTTGCTTCTCCTTTTCTTGCTGCTACTGTTGCTTCTACATCTTCAGCTACTACTTCTGCCGCTACTGTTGCTACTATTGCTTCTACTTCTTTAGCTGCTACTTCTGCTTCTACTGTTGCTTCTTTTGATACTGCTATTGTTGCTTCACCTGCTTCTGCTACTTCTGCCACTGTTGCTTCTCCTTCTGCTGCTACTGTTGCTTTTACTACAACTGCTAGGTCTGCTGCTTTTCCTCCTGCTTCTGATACTTTTGTTTCTACTGATACTACTATTGCTTCTACTTCTTCAGCTGCTACTTCTTCTGCTACTGTTGCTTCTACTTTTGTTGTTATTGCTACTATTTTTACTTCTGTTATTGTTACTTTCTCTTCTGCTTTTGTTGCTTTTTCTCCTTTTCCTTAGGCTGCTACTGCCTTTGCTACTTCTTCTGAAGCAGTTTCTTCTTCTTCTGCTACTGCTTCACCTTCCTGATGTCAAGGTCCTCTTTGAGAAGGTATGATGAACAAGAATAGTAACATAGCTACAGCCTATGAAGAACTCATTTCTACCACTCCTATGTGTAAGTCCCCTCCTCAGTCTTTTCTGAATCATTTAACTACAACTGTTTAAAGAGTTTTAGAGCTACCAGAAGACATTTCCTTCTAGAGCCTCCACCACTTTAGGAACTCTATGGTATCTCTCCCAGTACACTTTCTTGAACCTTTTTCCGGTTGTATGCTCTGAAGAGTGCACTCCTGGCCAAACCATATATCTAGTATTTATGGACTTTTCTGTTTGTCTTCTTACTGCTCTGTGAGAGGGAGTATTACTATACCATTTTTGCTTAGATTTCCAGATCAAAATTCTGTCTGATGCATTTTCTTGATCTTTATGGGAGAGGTACTTTCCCCTGCTATTTTGCTATTTTGCCTCTGCTCTTTGCCCTTAGGATTTTCAAGACATTGAGAGGATTGGCAGTACAAACAAAGATTTTGTTTCAAACCTTTATGTATACTTGAACAATCTTGCTGCCAAAAGTAGGAGGTAGAAAAAGGGAGCATATTTAAAAATAAGTTAATGTGAATGAATGCAGCCATTCTGGAGAGCAATATGGAACTATGCTCAAAAAGTTATCAAACTGTACATATCCTTTGACCCAGCAGTGTTCCTACTGGGCTTGTATCCCAAAGAGATTTTAAAGGAGGGAAAGGGACCCATATGTGCAAGAATGATTGTGGAGGCCCTTTTTGTAGTGGCAAGAAACTGAAACTGAGTAAATACCGATCAGTTGAAGAATGGCTGAATGAGTTATGGTATGTGAATGTTATGGAATATTATTTTTCTGCAAGAAATAATCAGGAAGATAATTTTAGAAAGGTCATGAGAGACTTACATGAACTGATGCTAACTGAAATGAGCATAACCAGGAGATCACTGTACATGGCAACATCAATATTATAAAATGATCAATTCTGAGGAATGTTACTCTTTCCAACAGTTACATGATTGATGCCAGTTCCAATGATCTTGTGATGAAGAGAGCCATCTACATCCAGACAGAAGATTGTGGGAACTGAATGTGGATCACAATAAAACATTCTTCCAATTTTTGATGTTGCCTGCTTGCACTTTGTTTTCTTACTCAATTTCATTCCTTTTTATTTGATTTTTTCTTGTGCCACAAGAGAATCATATATTGGATTTAACAAATTTTAACATGTATAACATATATTGGATTGCTTGCCATATAGAGGAAGGCATAGAGCCAAGGAGGGGAAAATCTGGAACATGACGCTATGCAAGGGTCAGTGTTGAAAACTTGGCCATTTGAAAATAAAAGGCTTTTAAAAAATAATTCTAAAAAGTAAGTAAAGAATTAGGGATTAATTTTCTCTTTATACTTCATCAAATTATTTTTGCATATGATTAATTCCTATTTTGGAAATTTCAGAAGTTGTGATCAGAGTAAATGGTTTACCTCCATTTTTTAAAATCAAAATTAAATAAATGGGGCAGCTAGTTGGTGCAATGGATAGAGCACCAGTCCTGAAGTTTGGAGGATCTGAGTTCAAATTTGACCTCAGATATTTAACATTTCCTAATTTTGTGACCCCAGAAAAATCACTTAACCACAATTGCCTCAGGAAAAAAAAAATAAACAAATCTGATGATATTGTGATATTATGATGTAATTATGTTATTGTGTATATATTTTACACAAGATGTTTCTGAAACTGACATTACAAGAGACAAAATGAAAGTATACCCATAACTACTGTAAGTTCCTTGAAGAGTTCCAATGGTCACTTTGTTTGCTATCACTTAAAATAGTTTAGATTGAAAGAAATAACAGATTTCATATAGCCCAATCTCCTCATTTTGTGGTGGAATAAATTGATACATAATAGGATTTAAAGATTTGTCCAATATAAGAATACTATGTTGAAAAATACCTATTTCTCAGTAAAGATGTTCAGAGATATAGATGTGGAATTCAGAGGAAAATGCTAGTCATGATTGCTGTGGTCTTTAAAAAAAACAAAATCAAAAACTTGTATTTGTTAATATTATAGATTTTGTAGTTGGAATAATGTATCTATGAAGGGAAATGACTGATTTAAAAAGAAGAGCTGCAAAACAAAAAGCTTTGAATAAAATTAAGGCTCATACGTTTGGAGATGTAAGGGACATAAGATAAAAGGAACATTTATTCCAACACCTTTATTTTACAAAAGAAGTAACTGAGATTCCAAAAATTAAGTAACAAGGTCCCAAATGGTAGAGACAGAATTCAAACTTTATCCCTCTGAAATTTATTTACAATTTCCTTTTTTAAAATTCAGCATCATATATTGCTTGTCACTAAAACAATGTTTAAAAAATGCATAAAAAACTCCTAAAGAAAAATAGAAAGATGGGGATCACTATTATTATTTTGGTTTAGAGTTTATATGTATAATAGCACTATTGCTATTTTATTTTAAGTTTTATTTCACCATTTGATTTGTCTGAAAACAGGCCTTTCTGGTGCCATTCATCCTGGCAAAAATATCTGTTTCTGGCAATACACTCTTGAAGGAAGTTTTTACATTGAGTCCTAATGGTTCTAATAACCCTAGGGAAAGATTCCTTCTCAACACAGATTTTCTGAATAAATAAATGGTGCTGAAAAGAGAGTTATATTACTTCATAAGTTTTATGAGAAGAACTCCTTAGATCACCACCTTCTTTTCAATTACTACTTTGACCCAAGAACTACTCAAGAGGGCCCTACCTCTAGACTTTTCCTGCAAGGACTTGGATGCAAGAGACAATTCTACTACTCCATCTCATAGCTGATCAGTTAAGGATCAAGACTCATGTCTTCAATAGTGAGAAGAACACGTTGAAGTCAACAATTATTTTAATCATTGGTATTTACTGCTGCATTATCTTGATTTTTTTCCCCTAATCTTGACATCTGCTACATAGGTTTTAATGATATATAAGGAAAATACAAAATACATTTTTGAAGGGAAGTTTTCTGTGAGATTCATGGAAATTCTCCTGAGAGAGTAAGACAGAGGTGAATCAGCATTCCTTCTAATGTCTTTCTGGTTGCCCAATGGGGAAAATTAAGAATAGATTCTCTATAGATTTGTTCCCAAGAGTCATGGAGAAGAATGTCATGCCATCTGCAATAAAACATAATGGCTTGTTATTTTCTTCCTTTCTATATACTCAAAGAAGTATATTTTTCTTCCTTATTCCTCCGTGAGAATTATCATATTTTTAATGTTGCATCATTATGGAATTCCAGTATTAAATTCCAGTGTTAAATAAATTTCTATTTATTTATGTTGTTTTTCTTGCTTCTCTCTCTCTCTCTCGCTTTATTTTATTGCTGAATCATGGAAATGTTTTTTTTTCACCAGATACATTGCTTCCACCACTTCAATTCTAAGAAATGAATCACACATAAGAACCCACCTACTGATGAGAATTTTCTTTTTTTTTTCTTTTCTTTTCTTTTCTTTTATTTATTTATTTATTTGTTTTACAAAACATATGAGAGATTTTTCAACATTTTTTCCCAAGCTTTTCCCCTCCTTCCCCCCAACCCCCACCCCTAGATGACAGGTAATCTAATACATGCTAAATAGGATAAATTATATGACAAATACAATACATGTATACATATCTATACAGTTATCTTACTACATAAGAAACATCAGATCTAGAAAGAGAAGAAGAAAAAACAACCTAAGAAGGAAAACAAAATGCATGGAAATATTCACAGAACGCATTAAAATGCTGTGTTGTGGTCCATACTCAGTTCCCACAGGCCTCTCTCTGGATGTATATGACTATCTTCATCACTGAACAACTGGTTTGCATCACATCATTGTTGAAGAGAACCATGTCCATCAAAATTGATCATCGTATACTCTTGTTGCTGTGTATAATGTTCTCCTGGTTCTGCTGATTTCACTCAGCATCAGTTCATGCAAGTCTCTCCAGTCCTCTCTGAAATCCTCCTGTTGGTCATTTCTTACAGAACAATAATATTCCATAACATCCATATACCATAATTTATTCAGCCATTCTCCAATTGATGGGCATCCTTTCAATTTCCAGTTTCTTGCTACTACAAAAAGGGCTGCCACAAACATTTTTGTACATGTGGGTCCCTTTCCCTCCTTTAAAATCTCTTTGGGATATAGGCCCAGTAGAAACACTGCTGAGTCAAAGTGTATGCACTGTTTGATAACTTTTTGAGCATAGCTCCAAATTGCTCTCCAGAATGGTTAAATCCGTTCACAGTTCCACCAACAATGTATCAGTGTCCCAGTTTTCCCACATCCCCTCCAACAGTTATCATTATCATTTCCTGTCATTTTAGCCAATCTGACAGGTGTGTAGTGGTATCTCAGAGTTGTCTTAATTTGCATTTCTCTGATCAATAGTGACTTGGAGCACCTTTTCATGTGACCGGAAATAGTTTCAATTTCTTCATCTGAAAATTGTCTGTTCATATCTTTTGACTATTTATCAAATGGAGAATGGCTTGAATTCTTATATATTTGAGTCAATTCTCTATATATTTTAGAAATGAGGCCTTTATCAGAACCTTTGGATGTAAAAATATTTTCCCAGTTTACTGCTACCCTTCTAATCTTGTCTGCATTCATTTTGTTTGTACAAAAACTTTTTAACTTGATATAGTCAAACTTATCTATTTTGTGATTAATGATGACCTCTAGTTCTTCTTTGGTCACAAATTCCTTCCCCCTCCACAGGTCTGAGAGGTAAACCATCCTACATTGTTCTAATTTGTTTATAATATCATTTTTTATGCCTAGATCATGAATCCATTTTGACCTTATCTTGGTATATGGTGTTAGGTGTGAGTCAATGCCTAATTTCTTCCATACTAGTTTCCAATTATCCCAGCAGTTTTTGTCAAATAGTGAGTTTTTATCCCAAAAATTGGGGTCTTTGGGTTTATCAAACACTAGATTACTATTGTCATTGGGTATTTTGTCCTGTGAACCTAACCTATTCCACTGATCCACTACTCTATTTCTTAGCCAGTACCAAATGGTTTTGGTGACCACTGCTTTATAATATAGTTTTAGATCTGGTGCAGCTAGGCCACCCTCACTTGCATTTTTTTTCATTAATTCCCTTGAAATTCTTGACCTTTTGTTTTTCCAGATGAATTTTGTTGTTATTTTTTCTAGGTCAGTTAAATAATCTCTTGGGAGTTTGATTGTTATAGCACTAAATAGATAGATTAGTTTAGGACTGGTGAGAATTTTCACATAGATGTCATTTCCCTATCCATTGCCAATGCTGAGTGATTAGACAAAAGTAGTCCCTTTGCAATTAAAAACAAAACAAAACAAAACAAAACAAAAACAAACAAACAAACAAAAAAAACCTTCCAAGAATAAGGCATGAGGGTGAATGAAATATTTCACATCTATTTTATCATCATTAAGTCAACAATCTTATAAGCATTGTGTAAAGTATTGTGCAAATGAAAGGGATATTACTGCTGTCACCACCACTACTACTACCACCACCATTAGCACCACTACCACTGCCAATTATTTTAGTACAATGTACAACAAGATAAAACAAGGGTACACTACGTATTATAACTTTATAGGAAAACAGTTCAGGGCTATAAGGCATAAACTAAAAACTCACTGGAGGAAGAATTTTTTGGTCATTTTAGGAAGAAAAAGCCTATAAAATTTCAAAATGAAGAATGCTGATAGTCCATATTTGGTGTAGGGTGTTGTACCCCTTAAACTTGCTGCCATTTGTTTTCTAATAGGCTCACAATTTTACTGTAATGTGAGGACTCACCAACACCCCCTTCCCCCCTTTGCAAGCTTTGTACATCCAGCAAGATGCAACTTAGGTAAACTGGTGGCAATCTATGCATGGGTGAACAAGATGGTGATTAAGGTGGAAGGGGGTCCTACTTGAGCAACAATGTGCCAGTTCCGAGGTCCCTGTCTAAGTGGCAGCATGGCAGTTCCAGCAGAAGGGGGAAACAATACCTGCATACCTGTGTACCTTATAAGGAAAGGATTGCACACTCTGTATTTATATGTAGTTCCCTGCAATAGAGAAGGATCTCCTTATTAGGGATTAGATAGTTGTTGTAGGCTAGAATATGCTTACATTATATTAAAGGGACTGAAGGAATGTATCAAAGATATAACAAGGCTAATGGCCTTTGTAATAGATGGAGTCTTTCACCATCTTTGCTCTCGCCCCTCCTTGCTCATAGTCTTCATTATTCAGTCACCTGGCTTTGCTGGTCATATAAGATCCTGGTCACTCTGGAGTTCAGACCAAGACACTGAACAGGGAATTTAAAGCTGTATTTGATTTGATTTGATTTGATTTTAAGTCAAAATATAGGTTATTAAAACAAAATTCTGGTAGCTTAACTTAGGGGAGGTCACATTTGTATCCCACTATTTAGATGTTATGTTGTTTTCTAAAGTGTATATTGGGTAATTTGTAAAATTATTTTATGCCTTAAAATTTTGTCAGCTCTGCTGGATATATGTATAAGTTTTAGGAAATTTCATCTAAAGCTATTTAATTGTGAATCCTAAAAAATTTTAAAGTTCAAAAAACTGATTTAAAAACAAGGAACAACAAAGATTCGTTTTCAAAAGCAATTAATAGTTTAAATGGAGCATCTAGTTAGAAGGGTGATTGCTTTGGGAGCATGTTAGAGAAAGGGAGAGAGTATATTGAAGAAGGCAAGAGTATCTTTGAATTGGGAGGAGAGAGAGAGATGGGATGAGTTACAGGGGAGAGATGGCATGAGAGAGAAAAAGGAGGAAGAAAGAGAAGAAAATGGCATGTTGGAAATAAGGGGGGAAGAGTTAAGTTGGACAGAAAGGTGCAAGCTCCTAGTGGAACTTGGCATTTGCTAGGGGAAAGGAAACACCCTGTGAGGTTTTTTCTTTAGTTGACCGACTGGATCCTGGAGGACTTGGCATCCTTAAAAGGTTAGCTGTGAGAAGGGGGTCAGGAAGCATAGTGGAGTCAGAAGGGCTGCCATATGGTATAAAGGAAGAGATAAGAGGACCTTGTAAGATAAGATTGTCAGGTGACAACCTAACTCCTCCTCCCCCCACTAGATGGGGTTTGGCTGCTTTTTAACAAACTGCATCTCTTTGGAGCTCCCTTCCCTCTTGCTGATTGAAATATTAATTGCTTCTATTGTTTAAAGGAACAGCCTACATTTACATGGTTTAATAACAATGTTTTATTTTTATTTGCTTATTTTTTTTTTCTGAGGCAGTTGGGGTTAAGTGACTTGCCCAGGGTCACACAGTTTATTTTTATTTTTCAAATCTATAGCTGCTCTAAGAGATTTGTTGGAATTGCAAGTTTTTTGAAGGAGATTTATTTCTACTAAGGTGTCCATCTGTCTTCACCAAATTATTTAATGTTTATCTAAGTGCATAATGGTCTTTTTGTTTAAGGAATATGATAACAAAAACCTAAAGTAGAATTTTAAGCTGATTTGATATGTTGATAGGGCTATTTTCAAAATGTTAATAGGGATTCTTCAGTTGGAAGAAGTTCACTTAACTTTTTTTTTTTTTTTAAGAATGAAGAAATTAATTCTAATAAGATTCTTTTATGTGAAATTAAGATATTCTGTACTCTGTATGATTTTTAATTGGGTTTCCAAGAGAGATTGTGGGAGTTGGTGGAAGCATGGTCTTTGATTCTTGCTCATTGTTTTAAGCAGCAATAATATCCTGCCACACTTGCTTATGCACTTAATCTATCAAGTAGTTCAAGATTTAGCTAGAGTTCAGAAGTAGCTAAAGTGGTTCCTGAAAGCTTCCACTGATGTTTCAGGGTTGGTTCTAAATGGTAGAGAGCAGATTACAATTAGTACTGAGGAGAGATCAGCTTGAAGGCATAGATCATAAAGATGCCCTCATGGGGAATATATATATATATATATATATATATATATAT
>JAJPUD010010830.1:40920-58649 GCA_023553655.1 Myrmecobius fasciatus
CATGAAGTTAGTGAAGTTATAGGAAGTTGTATGACCCACAGGAAGCAGACACTATCCAATGAAAAGGCTTGGATCTTTTCCTATGTAACTAGGTATTCTATTTCCTGCTGGTCAGGTCAAGCACATGGTGGGAGCTGGCATGTCTCCTGGGTGCCTCCTGGGCCTCTCTCCAAAGGGACTGAATAAATGCATCTTTAATCAGATTTCTCTTATTAGTTAATTTGGAAAAGGGGCTCTAGCACCTGTCCCACTCAATTATAATTATTTATTTATTCAGTTACTTTGTATTATCTATTTATCTGCATAAATGTTATTAACAAAGTTCTGCTTTGTAAAATTTTCCTATCATTACATGGAAGAATAACAAAATTTCACTTTTCAACTCCAATATTGGTCATTTAATTCCTGGAAACATAGCACAATTCTAACACTAACTATTATCTTTCTATATGTATTACTAACCACTATATACTTACAAATGTACATATATACATAAATATATATATGCATATATACACATATAGCTACCTATATGTGATATAAATATAGTAATCTGTAGTTATAGATATTTTCATTGATTATTTTGATCTATCATTCCATCATCATTATCTATGTCCAAAATAGAATGTAGTTTAATGATAATAAATAAACATCAAAACTGGAATCTCCATTGGGATTTTAAGGAAATTCCATGGGGAAAAAATAATATGGGAAACTCTGGGTTCCCTCTTGTGAGTTGTTCTGTAGATCCTGTAGACTCAGGAGATACTCCATGATTTGGTTCTCTAGGGTCCTCAGGCAGACCTTAGATATCTTCCTCCATTCCCAGACTTAGCTCCTAGACACAACATAATTGCTTCTTTTTGCTCCCTTTCCTCCATTTGTCTTAAACCAGGAAATGAGGAACATTTTGTTCTCCAGTTCGATTCCATGGATATTACCATAGTTTGAGGTTATGGGACTGTATATGGCCACTGAGAACTTTAATCTAGTATTTTCTCTGGAGTTTTACCACTATGGAAATAAAATTTTACCAGGCCCATTCTCAAATATTCATAGCTTATTTAAGTCAAAAAGATGTGTCCATATTTTGGTGAGTATATAGATTTGTGTATTGAATATGTGGATGTCTGGACCTAGATACAAGAGATTCACTCTGTAATTCAAATAAATTCTCTAATAATTCATTTATGTCACCAATAACTACAAGGAGAAAGTGGGACTTAAACAGGATTTGGGCAAAGGGTAAGAAGCCTTTAAATGCAAATGTGGAGGCAAGACTTTTTAACTTAGAAAATAGGATTGCAAAGCACTCAAAGGCTTTTCTTACTCTGTTTAAGTTAAAGAGTGGTTCTAGTTTCTGCTGATAGCTGAGAACAAAAAGCTCAATCGGGAAAGATTTTCTGGGGTTTATCATAAAAGAGCCATTCTAAATTCTGTTCTTTGCACTGAATCTATAAAGACCATGTATCTTAAAATCTCATGCAAACTGAAAAGCAGAGTTAGAAGGGATTGTTGAGGAAAAGAGGCTCTATAATTCTCTGGGAGAGTAATTCTTCCTCTTTGGTCTTTGACTAGACTGAAAAAATTAAGAGGCAAATTTAGATGATCAATTGACTAAATATATACTTATGAAGCACTACTATGTTCTAGGTATTATTCTAAGTGCTGGGGATACAAAAAATACAAGACAGTCTCTGTCCTCAAGAAATTTGTAATCTAATAGAGGAGATATAAAATAACAAATATATGCCATCAAGCTTTTAATGATGACACTGCTACATTGGGCCAGGATGATTAATGATGCTATTATCCTATTGCATGAGAGGAGACCACTGGCTCTCCTTTTACTTTCTCTCTCTCCTTTCCCTCTTTCTCTCTCTTTCTCCCTTTCCCTCTTCTTCTCTTTCTCCCTCTCCTTCTTCATCTTTCTCTTTCCCTCCTACTCTCCCTCTCCTTTTCCCTTTCCCTCTGTGTGTGTGACACACATGTGCATAGACACACACACATAAACATATGATAAGTGGAAAATCAGAGACTAGAAGTAAAATAAAATATTTAATTTACATTAAATTACAATTTACATTACATGGGAAATTGGCTAGCAGCTACCCATTCCTCAAAAAAAGGAAAAAGCATGTATAGATTATATTAGTTTTAAACAGACTCAGAACAACATTACAGGCAGCAGATTACTTGAAGCTGCTCAGCAACTTTACTCTTTTGTGAGGTTGGATAAAAGAAACTTTTTGTCTTCCTCCCTCAAGCTTTTCCTGACCTCTTTCCTCTCTTTAAACCTACTTCCTTGTCCCATTTGTGGAATCATTTAGTATTGTCTTCTGATATTACTCAAGGGGTTTTCCTTGGTACTTTTAACACTGATTAGTAAATTTCATGTGTATGCCTTACCCCTATCCAGCACTCTGTTTAGAAGTATGTAGACATATTTATAAGAACCAATTTCTGTCAGGAATCTTAAAATCAAAAAAAGATGGGTTTAACAAAAAACAAACAAACAAACAAACAAACAAAAAAACTGTATGTGCATGGCATTGGCTATAAAACAAAAGTATGCAATGTTTATATATTTGTCTGTTTATCTGTGGGCATGTATTATACAGTAAATTTTTCTTTAATAGAATTGAAATGGATAATGGATCTGGTGAGGTTTAGAAAATTTCTGTAACTTGGTCAAATTCACATTAGTAGAAAATGGCAAAGCCAGGAACTAAAATGAAGTCTTCTTATCCAAGTCTGCATGTTTTTGATTCATTTTTGTCTCAACTAGATTATATAGGGAAAGAGACAAGGACTGGATTTGCTATTTCACTGACTATCTCTTGAGGAAGATCTTTCTACAACTGTAATATCAAACCTTCTTTGCACATACATTCACTTCCTAAAATAGTAGATATAATAATATTGAATGAAGTGAACTGTGAAAGATGTCTGACAAGATAGAGACAGTGTTCTAAAGACTTGAGTGAAGATCAGCTGGGCCCCAAGATCATGTTTCTTTCTCCAGAAATCATGTGCTTTACAAGGAGTGGGACCTTTTCTTTGTGAGACTAAGTTGGGGCCACCTTGGCATTGAAACTCCCATATAAGGTAATTTAGTAATCCTAAATTTGTAGTTGGATTGAAGGTTTTTCTCATTTATGACTTAGAATGTGAGGTCATTTGTCCTGGCTAATCAGGGCAAGGATCCAGCTTATAGGGAGTATTAGCCCAGGCCCCTATATAACTCTTGCCAACTGGGCCTTGTCTCTCCTTGCCAAACTGCTTGTGGACAGGGAGATGCCCTTTCTCATGAGATTGTAATAAGTTTCCTTTCTGCTTTTGCCTAGAGAAATCTCCTTATTTATTTGAGCCAATGGTCTCATCCCATGCAACAGGATAATAGCATCATTAATCATCCTGGTTCAATGTAGCAGTGTCATCATTAAACCTGTATTCTTTTGAATTCTCTTTTCTGTTTCTATTTCTTAAAAAAAAAAAAATACTTTGCAGAGCAGTATCCCAATGAATAATTTACACTTAGGTGTAGTGACCTGAAATCCACTTTTATGGGAATAATAAGGAATCATGAAAGCAATTAACTTTCTGGGGAAAAGAAAAGTCAGATAGAGGATAAAAGGTCACTGAAGTAAATACATCTGTATTAAATTTTAACAATAACTCTAAAAAAAGTGTATCAAGAATATAAAATGCAATTTTGAAAAAAATGCAGCAGGATTGCATAATATTTCTCCAACATTTCTCACTCTGGGCCTGTTTCATAAAATACCATCTCTCTTATATGTCAGAATGTTTACAAGCCATTGTCTTTTTAATAACAGTGCATTTTCTCGTTTCAGAAAATAACCTTCTCCTTTCCCCCCATCCTAATTAGTTGAAGAGAAAATCAAGAGACAAAAAGATAGATTGAGACTGCTAGGGCAGAAGTTTAGAAACAAAGAGAGAAAAGCACTTATAAGAAGGCAGAGATAAACACAGGGACAGAATCATGAACAAGAACAAAATTTTTAAAGGTGAAACGATTTTTTTTTAAAAGGAGAAGAAAGAAAAGGTAAGGGGAAAAGAGATTTCTGAATGAAATTATGCCTTTGATAATAGTCTAGACAAGAAGTGAAGACAGCTTTCCTGATTGAGATCATTATCTATGGTCTTTTCTCCTCTTCTCAGAGAAATGAAACTAAGGCAAAGGAACATACTTTTCTTTGATCACAAAATTCTGGCCAGAGGAAAAATTACTTTAAATCCATTATTCTATAAACTATTTCACTATAGAACTGCTATCTGATGAAAAGGAAAATGAAGGCACCTATGTATGTATGTATGTATGTATGTATGTGTGTAACATCCTAAAAATAACATGGCTTGTCAGAATTACTATAACAAAAGTTAAGAATTTACCATGTGAGATGTAGATGAATGTAGACAAAAAGATTTTAAAAAGGGGATCTATAATAAAATATCATGATTGCATTTGCCTACTCCGAAAGACATCATGTATGACTAGCAAGGGGAATGAACTAAAAAGCCTTAATACACAGGAGAAATTTGATCTAAAAGTGTCATTGAGAATTTGTGGCCTGAGAAAACTAGAAAGATATTGCTTAAAATAAACAGGAAAGTTAAGTGAAGGGTATGATTCACATAAAATATTGAGAAGACATTCATATTCCTGTGATGATATTAAGAATGTTGAGAAGTTGAGAAGGACCATGATGGATAGTAGATTCATTAAAAAAAAATTATCCTCAGTTGATCCAGAAAGTAACAACTATGTGAAGTGTTTGTGAAGATGATCACTATCTGATTCAGAGCTATAATATAAGAACATGTGAATTCATAAAGGAATCTATCAAGCCTCTCTCTGATCTTGTCCTTCCAAAAAAAAAAAAGTACTTATTCATTTTTTTTACTGGCTTTGACTATAATATCATAAAATTGAAAAAAGCAAGTCCTTAGCTTTAAGTCTGAACCTTGCATTGACTGGCTGGATTTCCTTCAATGTTTAGCTCAAAAGATCACTCCTTATAAGCAAAAAAAAAAAAAAAAAAAATATATGAACTTGGAAAAGTGATAGGATAGTGCTGCCAATAAAAAAAAAATGAAAAGTTTAGAAGAAAAGAGGATTTTAGAAGAATAATTAGCAGTTAAATTTCAGACATATACATATGTTCATATGTGTGCATTTGTAGGTCTGATGTATGATATACATATAACTATGTATACATTGTGTTGTATCTATATGTATATGTGATGATACATATAGGAGCATGTCTGCATATGTTTCAAATATACGCACATATACACATAACAGTCATATATGTATGCATGCATGACTATTCATATGTATAATAAGTGTACCCACCTATCTATGGATGCCCATACATGTAAAATATATGAATAAAATGCCAATTGAACTTATTTTATATTCTAGATTTGAGAAGGTCATTGGCTGTAACTCAGCAGAGTGAATTATGTTACTAAACTTATACATCAGAAAACCTCCTTTGTTAGCTGTTTAAATAAGCCATTGGAGTGGAACAAGGCTTGAGACAAAGAGATCAAATAAGAAGGTAATGCAGTAATCTTGGTAACAAGTGATGAACATGGTGAGTATATAAATAGAGAAAATAAATGCAACAAATTTTAGGCAGGTAGAAATATTAAGTTATCTCAACTGGATAAACTATATCCTCAAGTATGAAAATTTGAAACAGATAAAGTCGCTTAGTCATTTGCAATAATCTTTGGAACATCTCAGAGAACCAGGGAAATACTGAGACATTAGAGAAAGGTAAATGTTACAATTACTTTAAGAAAATAGAAATTACAAACATGTAAGTCAATGGGATAATCATAAATTCTCAATATAGAGAAAATATAAACATTATTAAAACTGTGGTTAGCAAACATTTTAACAAGGAAATTGTGATCAGCATATTTAAATGAAAAAGATATAGTTTAGAAATTCTTATTTTCTTTTATTTATTTATTTATTTTTTTGCTGAGGCAATTGTGGTTAAGTGACTTGCCCAGGGTCACACAGCTAGGACGTGTTAAGTGTCTGAGACCAGATTTGAACTCAGGTCCTCCTGACTTCAGGGCTGGTGCTTTGTCCACTGCACCACCTAGCTGCCCCCTCTTATTTTCTTTATGGAAATTCATGGAAAAGAATGAAATGATATGATCCATGTGTAGGCTAATCAGTGTGGTAGCTGAAAGAGAGGGATTAGTCACAGAAAAAAAGAGAGGACCAAAAGATAAATATTGCAAAAAGATTAACTTAGTTTTAATGGAAATTCCAATTTCAATTCATTTAGAGCTTTTCAATTTTTCATTAGTTTCCTTGAAACCAATTTTCTTAAAAAAAGGACTCTAAGAAATCATCAAGTTAATTATAGGAGGGTTATATTTGAATCATGTGTTGATATATACATATAGCCATAGAATTTTTTCTCTTACTTTTCATAGGCTGTGTTGATATGATTTTGAAATTCTCTCCACAAGAAATTATGATGAGAACTAACCAAAATCAAAGTGCTACTATGATGTTCATCCTCTTAGGATTCTCTGATTACCCAGATCTCCACGTGCCCCTCTTCCTGGTGTTCCTGGCCATCTATGTGGTGACTGTGGTAGGAAATTTGGGAATGATTGTGATCATCAGATGCAATCCCAAACTCCACACTCCAATGTACTTTTTCCTCAGTCACTTATCCTTTATAGATTTCTGTTACTCCACTGTAATTGCACCAAAACTTTTAGAAATCTTAGTTGTGGAAGACAGAAGCATCTCATTCACTGGATGCATCATGCAATTTTCTTTTGCTGTTACTTGTGTGGTGACAGAGATGTTCATGTTGGCAGTCATGGCCTATGATCGATTTGTAGCCATTTGTAATCCTTTAGTATACCCAGTTACTATGTCGCAAAACCTTTGTGCCCTTCTGGTCATCATATCATATTCTTGGGGCCTGATATCTTGTGTGGTCTTTACCTACTCTCTCCTTATTTTGTCTTTTTGTGGGATTAACATCATCAATAATATTCTCTGTGAGTATTCTGCTATCCTCTCTGCTTCCTTCTCTGATAAACACTTGACTGAAGTAATTTTATTTAGTCTTTCAAATTTTAATACCTTTTGCACACTCACCATTATACTTACCTCCTATCTCTTTATTTGTGTAACTGTCATGAAAATGCCTTCAACCAGTGGAAGACGTAAGGCCTTCTCCACCTGTGCCTCTCACTTGACAGCTGTTACCATCTTCTTTGGGACTATCCTGTGCCTCTACTGTGTGCCAACTTCCAAAAGCTCATGGCTCATCATCAGAGTGAGCACTGTTTTTTATACAGTCGTGATTCCCATGTTGAACCCATTAATATACAGTCTCAGGAACAAAGATGTAAAGGAAACATTCATGAAATTAATGAATATAAAAGTATTTTCCCACTAAAATTATTATGAGTTATATTTTTACTTCTTGAGTGATACTACATATTTAAAAAAACAAAACAAAACATACTACATGATATTTAATTAGTAAACTCATTCCTATTGTTTGTCTAGTATTCTGACATTTGGCATTACAACCATCTGAATTGTGTACTTGAGTGTGTAAATGAAGAAGAGATATGTAAAATAAAGGGGTAAAATCACAAGAAGAAAAAAAAAACAATACCAACTGTAGTGGAAACAACAACAAACAATAACATTCAGGAAAGATAAAAATAAAAACATACTTTTGTAACTTATTCCAAAATATAGAGCTAGATTCAAGATCGTATGGAAAGGCAAAGATCTTAAATTTGGGGGTAAATAAATCTTTTCAATAAATTGGATAGTTGTTTTCTTCAATAAATCTCATCTATCAATTTCATACAAAAGAAATAAAACAAAAGTAACAATAAAGTGATAATAAAAATGCAGAAAGTAGATTTGGTAGCACTTATCTAAACTAACAGCTGATGACACACTGGAGATGTTGATGATGATATGGATAAAAAAATTAAGTCCTGATTTGTGCTGTTTGATCATTTGTAAGGTATGTGAACACAACGAAGAACTAAGAATGAGATTTATTGAGCCAACAAAAAACTGTTTCAGCATAATACACCTGATGTGCTAATGTGTATGTGTGTGTATGTGTGTATATATTTCTTGGGTCCAACATCATGGATAAGAAATGTACAATGTTAAACTATTATTTGGAAATGTAATTTCAATAAGATTTTGTAGTACTTTGAGAGGAGGAAAATCCTTATGCATACAATTTTGGAATAAAAGGTAAAAAAGAGATATTTTTATTTAAACATAGAAAAAGTTTGAAGATCCAAAAACATTGATTCTTAAAAAATTATATTTCAATACATATTTTTGGTAAGCATTACTATAAAAATATTTAAGTGTATCACACAAATTTATCAAAGTAACATCTGGGATTCTATAAATAAATATAGCCTTATTTTAAAAATCTCTATAATGACTTGAATATATGTTTAAACTTGACAAGAATTAAGAATACAATTCCAAAAACATCCTGAGATGCCATATTCACAACTAATTTTAAAATATAATTAAAAATTACAAAGCTTATAACCATAAAGACTGAGTGTCTTGTATAATACTAAACTGTTTTTGAGTTCTATGATGGTCTTGAAAATAATATACAATTTTAATGAGAACTTGAAAAAAACCCTATTGATTCTGTGAATATGACCAAACACTAATGAATAGGCAAAACAGGATCAAACAGAAATTTTAAACTGGAAACATTTAATTATTTTCCAGGTAATGTATGTTTTAAAACTTAAAACATAAATAGTGAAAGCTTGTTAATTCATATAGTTTTAAAATTCTTTTGTATTCTTTTCTCCAATTTTGTTGGAAAATATTTTTGTATCAAGGATAAATTTAATTTTATATAAAAATAAAAGAAAGTGAAATTCTTGAAAATGTGGTAGAGTATATAGAGACAATGAAGTTTTTGAGGAGGAATGGTTGATCTTAAGGGTAACCTGATATAAAAGGAACATGGTTACAAGTTGAAATCAATAGCATTTGAATGAAGACTTGGGCATAGAATTTCTTTCTCCAGGAAATTATCCATACAGAAGAAAAAGTAATTTCCCTAAGAAACAGTTATAACCATGTCAATCTCTCATTCATTGAATTTTAGTGGCTCCCAATTTTGTCCAGTATAAAGTTCTCTGATTTCTTTTCTCTTGATTGCCTATACCCAAACTACTTGTCTACTCTAATATGCATTGTTCATCACAATTTTATAGTTGGGTCAAACTTGTCTCCTTATTGTTTGTCAAATAAAATTATTTGATCTTCCATCCTCATGACTTTGTACTTGCCATTATCAGTAAATGAATTTCCTCTACCTCTGTCAAGTTTGTCTTTGTATCTCCATGTGCTAACAGTGTCCTATTCTATAGTAGGTTTTCAATAATTGATTTTTGATTGATTAATGATTAATGGTTAATTGATTGCCCTTACATGTGAAGATGCACAATTAAACTTCAGGACTGGGGATATTTTAGGAAAGAAATTACTATCATATATTTCCTGGGCCAAAGTGAAACATGGAACATTTGTGAAATTAATCAGCTCAAGAGTCTGAGAAGAAATTAAGAACTTACTGGTTTTTAGGGTGTGTTTCCCAAAGCTGTCTCCTGGTGTTCTAATTGAGGGAGTAACAGAAGTTTTATAGTACTACCTCATAAACATGGGTATATCACAATTGATATACCCATGTGGTGATTGCCAGAGGACTCCTTTAGATTCCAAGTATTACAATTTCTTCAGATAACTCTCCATTCTTCTTGGTGGATTCAGAGCACAATTTTTGGCTATCATCCATAGTGACATATTTCCTTTTATGTACAATGTTCCTTCCTAGGAAATTTCCTAGTCTCTATGTTTCATATATTATCAAACCACTTGCTGGCCATCTCTAACTCTATGCCATGTCACTATTTGCAAACTCACACACACACACACACACACACACACACACACACACACACACACTTTCACACTTGTCTCTATAGTATCTTATGCTATAATTTCCATAAAAAACATGGTAATTTTTTTCTATGACCTATAAAATTGTTTAGGGGGAGCCTGGCAGGCTCATATTTTTGAGATCTGATTTTGGTATTAAAGGAGGCCTCTATAAATATATGAAAGTTTAACAAAAGGAGATTTACTCAGGATCAACACAGAAATGGTGGCAACAATAACACAATAATAGTATTTAGGTTGAGTAGGCAGAAACCCTCTCATCTCTTTGTGGTCATGAGGCAACCAGTAAGGCATGTCTCAATGACTCATTAGGTCTTAGAATATCACTCATGTCTAAAAGAGCTCTAATACTACATGGAGTGCTCTTTAAATGCCTTTAGGTGAAGAAGAAGCAAGGTCAACATGGGCAGAGGTTACCAAACACTTTTTCAATCTGAAAAAGTGGAACTTTTGAACTTTTCCCACCCCAAGGTTAATGTGAAAAATGTTTATGAAAAATAAAAACAAAAACAAAACAATAAATTAGTCTAACCCTTGTTTGGGGAGGAATGGAAACATTAACATCATCACTGTCTTTCATTTCCCTGCCTTAAACACTTTCCCCTAGCTACCTACTCTATCATAGTTTTTGTCTTTAAGTATTAGTAGGGCAAAGGCTGTCTACATCTCTTACATTTGTATCTCTATTACTTAGCATATGCCTCAAAAATAATTGCTTTAATATGTTTTTTCATTCATTCATTCATTCATTCATATTATGTCAGTTTGTTGAAGTATATATAGATATAAATAGACTGAGATGACAAATAAGTGGTTTATATTAGAGTCTAGCATTAATATATAAAATATAGTCATATAATCACACGCAAACATGTGTATATACCTCCTATTTCCCTTGGGTTAAACACAATGCATAGTAATCACTAGGACACATTAATTTATTAATTGATTCTTCTTCCAAGTTACACTACCTACATTCCCATAGTAATCCATCTTCAAAAAATTATATGAGCCATAAAGCTGTTTCCTTAAGCTCTTTAATATATCGGATGCATTAGCATTTAATACAAAAGCAAATTAGTAGGGGAAATCTTTTCATGAAATTTTTAGTGTATACCTGCTTCTGTCTTTCCTGCTCTTGGTTTTAAAACATTTGTGGCATTTACTTGCCTTTTAAATTTCATGTCTTTTGTATTCCTTAAAGAACCACTTCTCAAGATCACTTCTTTCATTCTCCCCAAAAAGAATCAGAGTGACTCCTAGCAGAAATCTGAGTGCTGTAGTTCATCTGGTTCCATGAGTACAATCATCATTCTACATCTGTATACCCAGATTTGATATTTCTTCTGAGTTACAATCATGCACCACTAACATATAAGCATCAACAAATTGGTGTATGAAATCAACATAACCAAAAAGTAATTCTTTATCTTGTCTCCAGTGCCCTCTCTCTCCATTTCTGAATTTTCTTATACTTGTCAAGGACTCCACCAGCTTCCTCCCAGTGATCCAGTGTCAGAATATCAGAGTCATCCTGGAGATCTCATTTTTATTTATCCCATATATCCAATTTTGTGAAATCTTTTTTTGCATTTGTTTCTGCAATAGGATGCAGTTTTTTTTTTAAAGATAGCAAGCTTTATTATTTACTTTTATCATTTCTCCCATAATTTCCAGGATAGCAATATTGCTCCAGGTTGTCTACAACTAGCATCATACCGTTATTACAGACCTCAGTATTGTCAGCCAGAACTGTGAGCATGAATATGCATGTTACATACATGTTGGACTGGGCCTGTGGGGAAAGATGGAAAAGATGGAAATAGATGTTGAATGTTCCAAATTGAAACTTTTTTCCGGTTTGGGGCACCCAGAAGAGTATACTTTAGGGTTGAATCTATGTGGTATCATAGCAGTTCTTGATTCTCTAAGAAGTGCTTTTAAGGACCCTATTCCCACTTTCATCCCCATTCCCAGAGGAAGCACAGTTGGGGCAGTTACCATGACCTTGCCAAGTCACTGAAAGAACTAAACTAAAAATACACACTCTGCCTCCAAGAACACACCAACATACAAAAACAATGTTCAAAATGTTGGCCTAGGCCTATGGAAGCTATCCTAAAATATTAATTCATGTCTTAGCTAATGACACCTACAAGGCAAGGTCCTTTTATTACATTAATCAATCAATCAACAGGCATTTGTGCCAGGCACTTGAGGTACAAAGAAAGGCAACAACATTATTCCTCAGACTGGAAACAGTCCAAACCATGTCCTCATTACTCACTAAACTAGCTAGGAGTAGGGTGATGTGAGTAGGAAATGCTGGTCCTCCATAGGTTTGAGCCTTGCTTCCCACTATGACCACTTAATAGAATGCTTAACTCAGCACCTTGCCCCAAAGCAACTGAGCAGTGAAGTGGAAATGGACCAGCACAAGGGCATCAATGGAAGTGATACTACAAAGCAGCCATGGAGTTGGGGGAGAGAAAGGAGGAGGCACTCTCAGAAGCAGTAGCTTCACAGAAATGCAGTCAATCTGGATAAACTATAGGCTAAAAAAGCCACTGAAGATAACCCTGGAGTTCTTGTTCCTGTGGAATAAGACTATAGTAATAATAAAAAAAAAAAAAAAAAAAAAAGCACAGTAGTCCTAAAAGTTATTCTGATACTCCCCAAACCAGTCAGTGACAGCCCCACCATTTATGAACGGCCATATCTTCATTCCCAATCTCTAAGAGTCGATTACTACATTCTTCCCAACGGACAATGCTCCCATTCTCCACTATCACAAATTTCCACTTCAGTGCCGTATCCATTGGCAAAGGGACAGATCTGGAACAGAACCAATCCTTTCCACACTGGAGCAGGATGTAATTGTGCCAGCTGCCGAGGCTCTCATGGTCTCCAGTTACTGCCACCACAGTCGCATCAGACATGGTGACATAATGAACTTGGAACTGGACGCTGACTTGCTGAGACAATGGGGACACTGCTACCACTCTCTTTGTTTTCAAATGAACTTCTTGATCTTTGGCATCGATAGGATGCAGTTTTACTAACTTTTTTTTACTGTTATTTGAACAGTACCCTCTATCTTTTATATTCTCTCTCTCTCTATTATGTATATAAACATATGTGTGTATGTGTATATAAATACATGTATGTGTATGTGTATATACACACACACACACACAGAGAAAGAGAGAGAAAAGGAACTATTTAATAAAACTTTTTTTTTTTTAATTTCACTGATTGCCCATTGACATTCAACCATGTAATGATTGAAAAATCCTTCAATGTTGTGGAAGTTCCCTTCTTCTGGATGTTGCTGGACATCTGTGATCATTAAGGTGGGAAATTTGAAAATGATTATGTTAATCAACTTCTACCTGAAACTTGAAACACCTATTTACTCTCATTTTTTTCTGAGCCACTTGTTAAATGAGACTTGGTTGGGGTTGGGGGAAGGGTTGATTGGAATTGTTCTCCCAAAAATTGGTATAAAAAGTTATAAAAAACAGAACTATCTCAGCCATTTCTATCGTGACTGAGACTATAATTTTAGGGTGATGGCCTATGACCATTGTGACAATTAGTAATCTATTACTATATAAACTTATACGTATGTCATATCTGAGCTTATATCTGAGCCTTTTTGGTCACCGAGGAATGCTATTATTGTTATATTCATGCATTCTCCTTTATATTATCATTTTAGGGACTAAATTGAGTTTAATGATTATTTAAACAATAATTATCTACTGTTGCTTTTATTTTGCTCACTGAGGGCAGTTAGGTGGTTCAATGGAAAGAGCACAGGTCTTGAAATCATAAATATTCACTTCATGATTTTAAATTCTAAGCCAGACACTTACTAGTTGCTTGACCCTGGGCAAGTCAACCATGTTTGCTTCAGTTTTCCCATCTGTAGAATGAGGTTGAGAAAGAAATGGCAAAGTATTTTTATATCTTTGCTGAGAAAACTCCAAATGAAGGTCACAAAGATTTAGTTATGACCAAGAAAACAAAATTTCACATTTATATTGATAAAAATTGATTTTTAACTAGATGCATATCATATAAGAGGAAAATAAATATCTAAATAGAATCAAATGGGTTAAAAGCTATCCCATTTTGAAGTTTACCCAGGAGACATCACGTTCTTGTTAATACCTTATTGTATTGTCCATGGAGAAAAACTCAGAAGATATTCTCTAGAGTATAGATCTCAAGAGTCCTAGATGCATATGTAAGGTTCCCAGCACTGTTCTTAAACAGAAAGTTCAGGTACAGTATACTATCTGTTTCTTCTCTTTTTTGCCTACTCAGAGCAATAGGATGAAATGAAGAGAACATTATGCTCCTTGCCTTCTCTATTAACATGGTTCTTGTTTGATATTGTATGCCCACTGCTGGCGTTAAATTATGGTTATACAATTTTTTTTTAGTTTTATATCATCATAGAAACATTTTTAGCCTCATCAGGCATATTTATAATAACAACTCATCACTAAAAAATAAATTATTTGGAAGTATTCATTTTTTGATAAGTAAATTTGCTTCCATGGTTTTCTTCTCAATGATGCCATCAACAGAAAATTCTCTCTGAAATTCATGTCTATTCATTAATTATTATTTGTAAAGATTCTACAGATCAATCAGTGATGACTTTATAGATCAAGAAGGTGAGTGTAATCTAAAATAGACCACATCCTAAATGTCAATGTTATCATCAATGAAATGATACATCTATTGAATAGCGATAACTGAATAAGGCCATCGGGGGAAAAGGAGTCATTGAACATAATTTTTGACCTCAAATGATTTAGAATACATTTAAGAAGATAGGATACTGTATTAAAGAATAAAATTCTATAACAGCTAGGAGCAGTTAAAGATCCAGTGAGTAATATATGAAAAGTTGTATATAAATTTAGCAAAGTGCCTCATCTCTGAGATGAAAGTCCCCAGGGGATGGGCTAAGGATGTGTAGGTGACTGAGAGGAGAATATCCCATGGCAGCAGGGTATTGGGCAAATGAAGTTGTATTTGATTTTCCCTAAGAGGCCCACATCGAACTCTATGTTATTTGGATATGGGCTCCAGGGTACCCCATTTTCTTCTTATTAACAGTAGAGGAAATTAAATTGACTCTCATAGGTTTATCATTAAGTGTTATGCCTTCACCTTTTCACACCAGACACTTTGCATGGGATCTACAAGTATAGGAAGTTATGTGTACCCTATTGTTTTAAAGAAATCCATACAATGAAACACTGATTATCAAAGAAGGATTCAATAAGAGACCAAAAATTATTGTATTAGAAAATGAAATTTTAATGTTAGACCTTTGACCTTTGTCCATCATACATGTAACGAACTTTTTCATTTTAAAATAAATTACCAATCTGCTCAGTCCTCCTCATCCTAGTTCTTGTTCCATGTCTCTCTATTGCCTCTGAAATCAAATGAAAATTTTTCTCTCATCACCTCTCATTTCTCCTCTAGTACCTTTTTCAGAGACTGGAGAACAAATCTATGTCTCTCTCCAGTAATTAGCAAATAAATTTAAATATATAAAGAACTAAAAAAATTTGAGTAGCAAATTGAGGGAAATCAGTATCAAGCAACCATGAACTAATTGAAAAAAATCAGTACTTGAATCTATTCATTTTTAGAAGCCATTTTAATTCCTTAAAAATATCTCCTAAGAATACTGAAAAAAAAAACTGTTGAAATGAACTATTAAAAATAAATTCTTTTGAATTCCTTTCTCTTGGTAATGATTTTTCCTTCTATAAATGCATTTATAAAATTGCCTTTATCAATGCAACTGCTTATTTGAGTGGTAGGGAATTGAATCATTCCCATTCATAGTAAAACTCTTCCAATGATTGTGGTGTAGTCAACAAAGAAAATTAAGTTCCTCCTTATGGATTACTAGAGGGATTAAGGGGAGAAGGAGTGGAAAGGGCTAAGGAATAAAAACTATTTGCATTTGATTATTGAACAAACTCTCAATGCCAAAATTATTTGGGTATGTCAAGGATAATTTTTTTTTTGCCTATGACAATGAGGTCAAACTATGAAAAATTTCAGTTTTTTTAAACTGCCCCCATTTCACTGAGATTCATTTCTCTTAATGTTATATTATTTCCTACATATATCTTTCCAAACACAATGAAATTATTTCATTCAGTAAAACATATTGTCTTTATCTCTCTCAAATTCAAACTAAGAGAAAATAGGGGAGGGAGGAAAGGAAAGAAAAACATGGGGAAGAAAAGGAGAGTATCAGAGAGGAGGGGAGAGGAAAAGAAACAGCAGAAAATAGATAAGAGGAGAGGAAGGAAGCAAAGGGGAAGGAAGAGGAGTTCAGAAGAGGAAAGGAGAGTAGGGGAGAGGAGAAGAGGAGAGGTTAGGGTGCTTTTCATTTGATTCTAAAAACAATAGAAAGACACTGGGGGAGAATTAGTTTGAGGATTATGAAATCAGACGCACTTAAATGAATTGAGGAGAAGCTAGAAGCAAATAATGATCTATTCTAGTATACCAGATGAATGATGATGAGGACTTGGACTTTCTATGTGAATAGAAATAAGGAGATTAATGCAATTTATATTTTGGAAACATATAAATCAACAAGCACATGTAAAATATATCTTCATGATATAAAATTTTAAAAAATAATATACATGTATATAAACACAATTTAAAAACTGTTAGCATCATGAACAGGAAGTAGCAATCAAAAATATCCAAACTTAATCCATGGGGATTGGGTGGGGAATACAAACTATACTAAATTTTAATTCCTTCATTTTTTAGAATAAGATTCCTAAATTGGTGAGAGACAATGTGAAATAGTGGATAAAATACCCAGTGTGGTTTGTGAATGAAATTTCCATGCTCAGAATATCCTAAACAGATGAAATTATTGTTGTAGAAAAAAATGCACAACTAAATTAATTGATAAAAAGAATTCTACAAAATATTTTATATTGTATCAAGATATTAAGGTAAAACACATGATTTGTTTCATGTGGAAATAAAGTGAAATTTGATGAATTCAAATTGCTTCAGTATTATACCCAGAATGGCCATGAATGGTTTTGTTTCATCTGAAAAGGAAATATTCAGGGAAGGAACATATAAAAAAAAAAGTAAGCACAAACATAAAAGTAAAGCTTATTAAACTTGCACATGACATAATTTTCAGAATGAGAGATATATAGTTGATTAAATAAGGATAGACATAAATGTCTTGACCAAGTAGAACACAGACTCAAAACTTAGATAATTGAACTGGAGAAGGACAAGTGAAATTTCTTAAAAATTTTTCCCCATAAATTGGGGACATATGATTATGTAGTAGTTTATGTTTAAAAAATCAAAATTAAAACTTTTAATGAAACAAAAGCTGAATTTACAAACCAAGAAAATTTGGTTTCCTGGAAATAATTTGTTTTTATTGTTGATAATCCTGAAAAGGACCAATGATTTCACAAAGGTGATATAGAACTGCAAATTCCTCAACCTTATTCTTTCTTCCAGAATCAGTTCCCTGCTATTGTAGATCTTCAAACAATTTTCTATCTCTTATGGAGGGATAATTAGGGCATATAGCAATTGAGATCTTTCAACTACTAAATGCTATAATTTTCTTTAACAGGAATCA